>CM042329.1:25817838-26007838 GCA_023566125.1 Zingel zingel | reverse complement strand
GTTGTGTATAATTGTGCTAAAGAGTTTCCTGGTTTTTAATGTCAAACTAATTTGGTTTATAGAAAAAATGTGCTAAGTTAACCATCTATAAAAATCCTCATTAACTTCTGATTTTGCACATAGGTGTCAGGTCCCAGCTCATTAATGCCCATAATTAGCCATGAACGGAAGAAAACCCCTTACACCGATTTGAGTCATTACATTGGCACTCTATCTTAAATGCATTTTTTTTGTCTCAGTAAAAGTATGCTTATTTTAAAGCCTCTATTGTGGGTCTATATGCTTAAAGTCAAGTAATGACATCAAGCATTTATAAAATCAAAGACACATGCAGTTCACATCCACCTGCTTCGGCTATTTCCGATTCAAGCTTGCCATCGCTTTCTTGAATGCCCCAAACCGTTCTTTTAAATAATTATTGCTCAATCCTTCGGAGAGAAGAGACAGAAAGTGCCAGAAGGAAAAATGGTTTCCATCCCTTCTTCATTGGCCCCCTCCTGCTCTATGTTTCCCCCTGCTGTGTTGGAGTGATGGTGTGTCCCAGGGCAAGATTTTCTCTCCTGAGTTGATCAAAGGCACAAGAGGAATAATGTGTCAGGAGGAGAGGAGCAGGAGGAACTCAACCTGGGTCCCGTGATCACAAAACTCAAGGCAGGAAGACAAACAAAAGTGAACTAAGCCTCAAGACTCTGTTAAACAGCCTTCCTCCATGCATATAACTGCACTCTATACGGTGTTTATTTGGGAGACAATAAAAAGTAAAAGAAATAGCATTTAAAAGCGTGCACTGATGGAGGAGCTTCAAAGGCTTCATGGTTAAGACTGAAGGCAGGATTTAGAGCATGTAGAGGAAGCTATAGGCTGCAATAGCTGGTTAAAGGTTTGTTTTTACAGTCTCTCCTGTAACTTAACTCACCATAAAAGCAGCTGCACCACAGGAAGGAAGGTGTTATTATAAACCTGCAACACTGTCTTTTTACCTCCTACTGCAATCATCACCTTTACAAATGAAACTCATTCTCCTTTTTAAAGCTTACAAACCTCAAACTGACTCTGTCTAATTTGAATTCCGTCGTTGTCGAGCATTGCACTCTGAGAGCGCCTCGTCTGAAGTAGAGGGCTAATTTGATGACAAACACAGCTGAAAGAATCCATTATTATTCAGAGACAGGAGCTTGCAGTCTGGGCCCAGGCACTTAGTTTGGATTTAATCTAGCCCAATGGGAGGTTGATCCCGCTCTTTTCATTTTCACGGTAGATCAGAAAATTGGAGGTGGAGAATCAGTCATTAATACATTCATAGGCAGGTACCTAAATGCATGTCAGTTTACGGTTAATTCTTATACAATAAAATAAATACTCAAGTATGTGTGTGTGTGTGTGTGTGTGTGTGTGTGTGTGTGTGTGTGTGTGTGTGTGTGAGTGTGTGTGTGTGTGTGTGTGTGTGTGAGAGTGTGAGAGAGAGAGAGAGAAAGAGAGAGAGAGATGCACACTGTCAGAGATCTAAAGCAGAGACGGATCCGGATTAAATACAAAAATAACGAATTTCCCAATGTTAACATCAGAAAAGAAGCTGGTAGTTGTCCTAGGAGAAGGGACAGCAGCTCCACTGGCAGCTAAATATGTATCTGCCTGCCACAATCTGAGAGACTCACCACTATAAGATCCCAACATTACAGACTGGTTTAGGATTGTACAGTAATTATATTGTACACAATTGTTAAGTATTATATTGTGATATGTAATTGTTTTGTAATGTAGTGTGTTGTATAACTATCAGTGCAGTATATAATCTATGTGACACCTACTGTATGTATTTAATATGTGATATGTACTATATATGCATTTTCTGTAAACTGCTTTGGCCAACAACATGTTTTCTTTGTTCATGCCAATAAAGGAAATTGAATTAAAAAAAATTGAATTGAATTGAGAGAGAGAGAGAGAGAGAGAGAGAGAGAGAGAGAGAGAGAGAGAGAGAGAGAGAGAGTTTCAACATACCCTTTGAGGGACATGCACGAATTGCATGAATTTGTTTATTATATGCAATTATATCATAATTATCCTGTTTACTTTTATTATTATATCAGATGTATTTACTCCTTGTTGTTGTTTATATGTATGTTTGTTCTTATGCTTTGGCAACACAGATGTATTGAATTTGTCATACCAATAAAGAAAACTGAAATTGAAAAAATAGAAAAATTGAGGGACGGACAGACAAACAGACAGACAGACAGGCAGACAGACAGACAGACAGACAGACAGACAGACAGACAGGCAGACAGGCAGACAGACAGACAGACAGACAGACAGACAGACAGACAGTTTTCGTGTCGTAGCCCTTTGAGAAAAAAATATCAATCCACACAAACACCTAAGGGAAAAGTACCCTGGAGTGATTTGTGTGAACTTCAAAAGAAAGACTTAGGATGTTTTCTCTTTCAGAAAAAATAAAATAAAATAAAACACCAGATGCAACACAACTCTATTTAAAGACTCTGCGGCTTCCATGTGTATTTACATAACTTTAATTCAGTCCCTAATTAAAGCCCCAGAGAATCTCAGCGAGACTCTAATTCAGAATAATTAAAGTGGAAGACAAGTGAAATAACAACAGAGACTTCTTTGGTTAAAATCTAAATGCTCAGGTGTAACTCCTTGTTAATTAAATGCTATTGTTAGGTTATTTAAAATGGGTTCAGATACGAGGGAGAATTTTGAGCTGTTTTGCTTCAGTATTAACATACTGATTGCTCCGTTGGGGAGAGGCTCTTCTGTCTTCTCTCTGATTTTCCACTTATGGGAACCTTAGCAGAGTCAAAAAATGTCTGTCCTCCTGCACGCTTTGGATGGGCAATTAGGGTATGCTTTTGTTATTCCTTCTATTCTGACTGGTTTTATATCTTAAGGCACGTGTATTCATTTTTAACTGCTGTTGGTTTTGATTGAACTTTATACCTTGGTTTTAACTTCCAGAACAAAATAATAATAAGAAAAGTATTATTATTTACATTATATTTTCTGAAAGACAAAAATACAGTAGAAGGTCTTTCTTTTGAAATGGGCAAATCACTCCAGGGTACTTTTCCCTTGGAAAAATGGCTCATTGCAGAAATAGTTGTTTCTCTGAATACGTGTGAAAATGTTTTGCAATTTGTGTGTGTTTCTACCAAGACAGTCATGCTTGCGGCTCTGCACAGTTGCACTTTGAGCGTAATAATAAATTTAGCATGCTAACACGCCGACAATAGTCTATATCAACGGTGATTCATTTAGGGGATTGCTCTGGTGCCGCCGGAAGATCTGCCGGATGTCCCTCACCTTCCGCTTTTTTGATTGCTCCTCAGATATCTGGAGGGGAAATAGACAGAATATCTTCTGAGTTTTCTTTTACATGACTAAATCAACTTTTGAACGTACCCATGGTCCACCAAAACAAGTTCCTTCCCGAGGCTATTTTACAGACGTACTGTTGCTCCATCAAGCGCTTAGCCATGCCCAAGACGATTGTGATTGGTTTAAAGAAATTTTCACGTTTTTCATTCCATTCCGGAATGCTGTGTGGACCCGCAAGACCTTCCTCTGCGGCGCTTTGGAGGAAGGTCTGGTAATGCACGACTATACTGACAACAACAGTGTTAACATGCGAATGTTCAGCAGGTATGTTTACCATTGTCACCATCTCAGTTTATCACACTGTAAAATATTACAGACCCATTTAGTTATGTCCACTTATTTATTATTTTTAACTGAACAAGCTTATACAAGTTGTGGATTTTGAACTCAACTTTATGAGTGTTTGAAAGTTAAACTTGCATTTATTCATTGGGTCGACTATTTTAAAAAGTTGAAAAAAAGTGTGTGTGTGTGTTGCACAAAAAAGAGTTGCCTTTCGAGTTTAAAATAACCTCGAAAGGCAATAATAGTCTTCTTTCACGGCAAAGTTAAAGCATGGACACAATAAATTAATTATACACCGCAGATAACTGATGTAGCCTATTCAAATTTCAACTAAAATATAACACGTGTTGTGGCAAACAAGAAAGCACTAGTGCCACCGGCGGAGGGAGTACCTGTCAACGGCTTGTGAATTGTGAATTTGGCATTTCACTCTTCTCAAATTGAAATGGAAAGTACTTTTCAAAAGGCAAACGTTTAGCTCCGCCCACATTTAGCCCAATCTGCGTACTGCAGTCAGGTGCAATTGGTTCATTGGCTGGTCAATTCCCATGATGCAAGGCGGTAAATAGAGAAAAGTTTGCAGTTTGTTCGAAATACAAATGTAACTTTATGAATTCCATTTAATAAACGTGTCTGCTTAGAATGTAGTGTTTTGTTGCCTGGTAATTGTCATTGTTGTGCTGGTTTACATTTGTAACCATGAGTTAAGTGACTGTTACGTTTGACAAGAGCTGGAGTATTGCAGCGTTAGACTTTGAGCAGTAATAGGCTTCCTTAAGCCATTAAGCTGCAGCGTGTCACTTCACTAGCGGCTGATGCAAGATCAGCGGGTTTAGAGGGTGCCCTATTTTGCATGGGGACCTGCGGTGGCAGTGCCCATGCTAGCTCAACTATAAGTGTGGTTATGTTGTTATAACTTGAAACTGTGAGTTGTAATAAAGCAGGGAAGTATGTATGTTATACTAGGCAAGGGTGGTTTTTTTGATTATTAGAGAAAATCAATGATTTGTTTTAACTTAAAGTATGAAGTTAAACCAAGTAATAAAAAGTTAAATCAACTAAAAAAACAACTAAACTAGAACACTGTAGTTACGTCAACCTCATTAACTTTAATTTCTAAGTTGAAACAAAGGCAGTCTTCAAGTTGAGTGAACTTCGATTTTCAAGGCAGCAGGTGAACTTGCATTTCCAAGTAAAACTACCTTGAATTTTCTTACAGTGCAGAGGTTTTGCACATATTGGGTCATTAATCAAAGTATTGGACAAATTACAAATCTGAACTGATTATGGCGCTAGATATAAAGACAGGGCCCACTATCCAACACATACAAATTATGATTGTAATCTTCTTTGAACTTCTTTCTACAAATAAATCTCCATAATATTACAAAAGTACTATATAGGAATAATTTATCAATGTCATTTAAAAAGATAAATAATACTGGCAAAAATCAGCATCTGAACAATCAATGTGTTTACTGATAAGGAATCTCATTAAGAGTGTGCCTGATTAACAAACACGTCGATGGGAAAAAAATCTTTAAGCATTCTTTGTCATTAAATCATCCATGTCATTACAATGTCCGTGACAGTAACAACACATCTGAGGGCTGCGAGGGTAAACAGTGCAGCACCTTCCATTGGGTCCACTGAAAGCTAAAGATTATCTTTATTGTGCCCACTGTTAAGAATATTAGCACTTCAGGTGGCAAAAAAGACAAAGAATATCTTCTCTACACATTAAAAGCAGGCCAATCTTAAAATTTAGAACACACCAATACATTTGGGGGCCAAGTATTGGTCCTTGTTTGGAAATACATCTATTACAAATGGCAATAAAAACGATATATATCTGCAATTACCTCATTAAACTAGGCCATGGTAATCCATAACTCATTTTCGCAGCTCTGAGGTTTATGGGAAAGAGGACACATTTAGCTTGTTTAGAACATGAAGACAGTAATTTGTCATTTTTATCTTTTATTCATTCTGAGAGGGCATGTTGTGTTCTCCAAAACTAAAAAAAGAAACAAAGCTCACGCTCTTCCTGACATCGATTAAACCATTACCAGCAGAGATTCCTGCTCCTTAAACGTGATCTTACAGTTAATGAGACTGACATCAATGACTTGATTATAAATGTAGAAGACCCTCTGTGTCACTGTGATTCTGCTAAAAGGCCCAAACATTAATGATTTATTTGCTTTTATTTGAAAAGTATGTTGGGGAATGTATCGGATGCTTTTAGGCGACGGGTTACAGTCTCAGCGTAGTGCAGCACTACAGGGCATAAAGGAGAAGAATAAAAAAAAAAATAAGGATCTCTAAACCCAACAGAGAAATGATTACACTTCTCCCTGCCGCTTGTGGCATTTCTCAAAGTTAATTATTCATTATGCTTTTCTTCCTCTGTTGCTGGGGGGCTGCTCCCGAGACTGTTTCAGCTGAAAAGGAGAAAAAGGAGCAGCACTCTTCCGTCTCCTCCTCCTCGCTTCCTCCCACCATAACTCAGCCCTCCCTTGTTTTGTCTTTCTATTTCTCCTTTTTCTCCATCCCTCCCTCTTGTTTAATCTTCCTGCCAAGCTGTTTAACCTGGGATGGGCTATTTCCATAGCCACAAGGACAGTTCCATGCCCTGGGGGCTAGGCTGGTTGAGGGGGTCTGTGAACATGCGTCAACTGAAAGGCTTGCTGTCGTCCGCTGTTAGGGAATAGAAAAGGCTTGCTATAGCTGGCACTCCCTTTGTCACAAAAAGATAGGAGCGCAGGAAGAAAAACATAGACAGGTGTGTGCTGAACTCTTGTTGCTCCCCCGGAGCCAACGGTGACATTTGGTGGGACAAAAACCTGAATAATTTTAAGATCAACTGTCACACTTCTGACATGTCTACACCAAGTTTCCTCTTGCAAATTCCAATTCAATACTCTATTTTCATATGTTTTTGTGTCTAAGTGACTGATGGGAACACCGATCTTTGACATTGGTCCAGTATTAAGCAAGATTTATTATTATTTGTGATTATTAAGCTGCAGTCGACAGCGGCAAAACAAGCTACAATGTGAGTTAATAGGGCAATTGTCCAGTTTGTATTTGCCTTCACAAAAGTGCTTGTTTCGCCACTGACAGGCTCAGATTAATATTCTGTCTGACAACATTATGAAAAGGATCCCTACAGAGATAGACCTTTAAAACCTCTTTGAGACCTTTTCTGTTTAACCAGAAACAGCTCTGAGACTGGCTGTCGATCAAAAAACGATGTGGCCAGTTATGGGCGCTAACATAGTCCAAATTATTTCATGCTTGTTGAGAAAAAGAAAAAGAGTGTGTGGGGGCTGTGCTTTTTTGCTTGCTTGGTTGCACTCATGCACACACAAGCATCCTGCATTTGAATGGTAGAACAAGTGCATAAGAGGCTGATTCCACTACATTCAAAAGCATTTTTGAAATCGAATACAGAATATTCTTGAACTGAATGAACATTTTGCCAGTACTATTTGCTCAGCAGCAAACACACGCTGCGTTCCCCGGGCTGAGTCTAACTTGGGAGTAATGATCTTGGGAATGTGTGTTCACTTTGCCCATAGCACCCTCATTACTGCTCTCAGGAGTCACTAGCTTCATCTTTGAAAATAGATACATTTAGCAATATATTATTAATACATATTGTTTCCTTTTAATCCTTATGGGTTTCTAAATAGACAAAAGCTCGCTGAGCTGGGCTTTTCAGATCTGCAACATTTTCACTGAATTAAATCCAGCAGCTTTAAAAGGGAGTTGTCTCGTGGTGCTATATAGATAAAGGTGGCTCAGCATGACTGCAGGTGGGAAGATGTGCCTCTGTAGATCTGATGAATGGTGTGTAGGATGAAGAAGGAAGTGCACAAGTAATCTCTGACTCTTTTATGTTGCAACCCCACTGAACTATAATCACAATAATCATGAAAGCAGTATGGCATATCTAAATCTAAGCTTCAGCTTCCGTTCATTATTATTTCACGGTGAAGGGTTATATTTAAGTGGGCAGTGTGTGCAAACACAGTCCAGAGGAACTTTTAAGTGACAGAGATACAAGTTGTTATGGTGGTGTTATAATGTAAGGTATAATGAAATGTTAATCCACCATAAAACACGTGTACGCTGTGCTTTAAAATTCTATTTCGCCATCAGGGATATCTCTGCAATACAATTATTTTAAGTGGCAGGAAGTATTTTGGCAGTTTTTATCTGCTTAAAGCAACCAAATGCAATATGGTAGCTGCTTTGTTGCATTGAGCAAAGGCAATATAAATCAGCAGGTTTGGATCAATATCAGTTTTGCCACTATTACCCCAATGACTTTAAACATTTCAGTCTTCTTAAATATGGTCTGTATTGGTAGGATTGCTCTTATACAATTCCCAACTCCCCTATCAATGTTTACTTGCAACGATTCAACCATCAATGTTTAATTGATTCGGTTAAGGTTGCATTTGTATTACTACCACTTATGTGAATTTAGATGTTTCAACGATTTGTCCATTACTTACTAATTTTTAACAATTTATAGCTTTGTCACTTCAACTGTTAATACATCAGTATTACCCAACTATTTCAAACATTTACATGGCTTTTAATTCATTAGTTGTAGCTGTCTTTCAACTACTCATCCAGTACGTTTAACTAAAACTAGGCAAGACATTTCAGCAACAAGGCAATTCAATGCTGTACATAAAAAATTAAAAGCATCAGATTAAGAGCAAAACACACTGCAATAAGATATTTAAATACAATTAAAAACAGTTGAGTAAAGAAAATGAAAACAAGCTAACAAATATAGTAAGACAGGTATAAAATACAAAATAAAAGTTACAGGTGTAAAACGTGACTAATTATCTGATTTAATAAAAGGCAGTGGCAAACAGAAAAGTCAAAATTCTTGATGTGAAAGCTGGTTAGACTTCTGTTTGATAGCTTCCGAAATGTGGTATTCATGTGTTTTATTTATTTTATATATATATATATATATATATATATATATATATATATATATATATATATATGTGTGGCCGATTTATTTATTTATTTTTTTCTAGGTCAAACAGTAATCTTTTTTTTTTTTTTAAATGAGTTCAGCTACACCACAATCCTTCCATGTATCCTGCAGAATTAAGCGCCCCCTGGGGTACCCCTGTTTGGGTATCACTGCTCTAAAGTATAGGCATACATAAACTATTTTTTTATGTCTGAAATGGTCCGCTGTGTAACATTCAGTATACATAAATATTCACGGGAGATATTTAGTTGGTTACTGTCAGTCAGTTACAGGTCAATGTAAACCTTGATCCTGTGGATAAGACAAAACTGTGGGCTGTGGGAAACCATGCACTTAGACCAGCAGTAGTCTATATCCACGACCTTTTGTCCTTGCTAATATTCTTTTGACCTTGCTCCGTTGCCGCTGGAAATTTCGCCATATGTCCGCCTTTTCGGACGGATGTTCGTTAACTTGCGCTTTCTTTGTGTTGGAATTTCTCTGGTCGATGTATGAGGACTATCGTTAACTGCTCCTCAGATCTCCGCAGGGTAAATCCAGACAGCTAGCAAGACTATCTGTCCAATCTGAGTTTACTGTTGCACGACTAAAATAACTTTTGAACGTACGCATGTTCCACCAAAACAATATTTATGCCTGCGGAACAGGGGCTCCGTGTGGCGGTTAGCGCCGCCCATGACGACTGTAATTGGTTTAAAGGAATGCCAATAAACTAGAGCATGTTTCTCTCCCGTCCCGGAATGCTGTGTGGACTAGCCAGACTCTCCTCCGCAGCGCTGTGAAGGAAGGTCTGGCAATGTGAGACTAGACCAGCAGTGACTTTGTTGGTGTGTATCGCCAAGAAGCAGCGGTCTCACTGGCCAGTGCTGTCCATATAGTGTGTAATATTTGCGGAAGTAATAATTTAAGGAACCACAGCAAGTAACAGTACTGTTAAAATGTTGAGAAATCATACATGTGTTAATGTTATTCTCTATGATATTTACAAATAATGAGGTGTCTGTGACTACACCTCATCTCTGCTCATTTAAAATTGAAGTCTGCTTGACTTTCTCCTGTTGCCAGATCGCTGATATCTCTCCGCCAGCTGTCACTCCTGTCTCTGTCGCACCACGTCTCCCAGTACTCATTTGAAATGAATGAGCGCCGGTCACTTTGTCTGTCGTTGCTGCTACCAGTGTTAGCTCACAGTAAAACATGGAGAAGGTGACAAGTTTGCTCATGTTACTTGTAATGCAGCTTGAACAATTCAATCTCACGTTTGTACTGTATGGCTCAACTACTGCTAGTGAGCTTGATTCGGAGCTTCCACGCAGACACAAAGCTCTTCATCCTCCCTCTTGCATGTTTCTGTCATGACTATTATTAATGAGCATGTATTTTATTTTAATAGATGGGGACAGGCAGAGGTTGTTGTAACGTGCAAGATGCAAAGCTAATTGGCAGGTCATAACGATTTATAGTGAAGAGCTTGATTCAAACTAATGCATTCAGTTCTCCAACTAACATTCCTACCACAGTTTAAGCAAGCAACCATGGCAGCTAATAATACATCAAGAACACACTTATTTTACTTCATCGCTGACTCACTCCATGTTTATTTCTTTCTCATCATCTCAGCATTTCACCGGTGAGATCCATGTGGAATTTCCTTGTGTATTGAGGTCCTGTTATGATATATTATGCATAAACATTGCCTTTGCTCTAAGAATAATTTATGCAGACATAATTGAACACAGAAGAGGAATGTCAAAATGTCTGCTATGACTTGGCAGTTGACAGTGACTACGAAAGGTTATAATATTGCACATGCAGTTTGGTTCACATGTTGACAAATGTTTGGATAAGAAAGAGGGAATAGTGTCTTTGAAGGCATGTGTGTACAATAGTGATGGATACAAAAATTAACAGTGATTAGTTTTTGTACATTTTTCTACATAAGTAGTTGTCTCTTTTCTACTGGTAGTATACAGAGTGGCTAATTTTGAAATGACAATAGTTAAAAAGTACACTGCACTTGTTTCCAATTGTGTTGTCTTCAGTCTGTCTTCAACTTTTTCCATCAGCTTGGATTTCTCAGAGCACTTCACTGCTGCACCTCATTATTCGCTGGATGTCATCCTATTGGTTCACTCCAGATGCTCTTCAAAAGCAGCAATGTGCCAAAGTCAGAAATCATCAAATTTGCTGCCGAAGTCCCAGCCACAGCCCAGCGCGCTTATTTATCCCACTCAAACTGGATTAATTTGTTAGTGAAAGGAAGGGCAGGTAAGACACGGGAGACACAACAAATTTAAATGAGATCATGCAGATTTCAATGTTGGCTAACGTCACATGATTAATCCATGCGATGCTAGATAGCTCAGATTGATGTCAGTATTAGATTTCAGGTTTGCTTTCAACCTCTAGCCTTTGTGAAAGTAAATGCTTTCAAATGCCATCCACCAGGAAAAATAAAGGAGGGGATTTTGCTCAAGTGGCAGGATTTGAGTCATAAAATCGTAAGCGAGAAGAATGAGAGCCAACAACGCATCACATTTGATATCATCAGAAATTAACCTTCGGGGTGGAAGACTGAGCCAGGAGTGGTGAAGGGAGATCCAGTGGGAAAGTGGAGGAGAGAAAGAGAGGCAGGTAGACAAATTCTGAGAGAGTTGGCAGGCCTGTAAGGCTGAAATTCAGGGAGAAGACCACATTAATATTTAGAGGTGCTCTCAGGTAAAACAAAATGAGCAGAGCAGACCCAGCTTGACAGGAAGGATTGGCCACAGTAAGGGCATAAAGATCCACTGGGTATGCCACAGACACAAAGCAGTAGAAGACACAATTGTCTTAGGAAAGAAAATTCCTCATGGGTACACAACAACCTGATCTGTAACAGACCCATGGAAAACCTACCTTAACCCAATGTGCATAAATACATTAAAAAAACAATCCAAAGTGAAAAAACAGTAAGAATCGATCCAAAAAAGACCTACAGATAATCCAAAATATGGTTGATCCTAAAAGTCCAAAATCGAGAGAGAATCTACTTGTAGCAGCACGGTGAACCATTAATTAACACAGATTTAGATGAAAAAAGTAGCAATACATGTCATTTTTATTAGGGGCTGGTCGGTCCACTACTTTGGTCGAGACTTAAATATCTCTGCATAGATGCATACCATTACATTTGGTGCGCAAATTCATGTTCCCCTCAGTATGAATTACAATAATTTTGGCAATCACTTAACTTTTCTTTTCTATATACTTCAATCATTAGCTCCAAAAATAGTTTATGACCAAATACCTTCAAAACTAATGACTTTCTCACCAGCCCCCGCTGTATGTTGTGTTTTGTGCTAATTGATACATGTTAGCAGGCTAACATGCTAAACTAAGATGGTGGCCATGGGAATCACTACCTGCTGGGTGCCCTGGTAGCTTAAGATGCATAGTTTGATATTGGCGGGAAATCTTTGTTGCATGTCATACCCCTCTCTCGCTCTCTCCCCTCATTTCCTGTCCTCCTCTGTACTATCAGCTTTCCATAAAAGGCAAAGAAATCAAGGATGTTAGCATGCTGACTGTTTCGTTTAGCAACACTTCCTGGTTGACACAAATTGTGTTGCAAAAAAATTCACATGGACCCATTGCAGTGATTGTAACACACCACATGAACAGAGCAGATAGCGAATCCACTTAGGTATTAGACATATTTATACATGGACTCCCATGGCAATTGAACTGGACCTGACTAGACTGAATAGCATTTGGTACTTGGTTGGGTCTTGGTAGAAATCGAGACAACCCGTGAAGACCTCTACTGTACACTTCTTAATCTGCCCTGATGAGTTGAGTCGTTGGGCGGGGTAAAATAGTAAAAATGTGAAATACATTAAAAGGATTGCTGAGCAGCAACTCTAACTGAGCAGAGATAATGTGTTGGATGAGAAGGAAAGCCACTGACAGAGGGGGGAAACAGGAGAAGAGAGTCCACATGGAGCAAGGCATGATGACTACTCTGTAGAACATAGAAATGTCGTGAAAACTTTGATCGTGGCCACATGACACCATTAAAGCTGGGCAAGGGCAGTGTGATGGACTTGCTAAGCCCCTCCTCATATTCCAGGGTCAAAGTAATGAGGTCTTGAGAGAGAGTGTGTCCAAAGGGATACACATCTTCAGGCCCTTTAGCGCTCTTTGCATGTAATGAGGTTGCTAAGAGTTCAGCACTAATTAAAAAACAGGCATTATTACAATTCTATGATTCTTTTTTTATTTTTCTTACTCTCCTTCAAAGAGTAATGTGGTCAACAGAAAGGCATTTTCCCCGACCATTTAGTCAAAGTGAGGCTGAAATAGAAGCCAGAGGGCAGTTTTTAAAATGAAGAAGAAAACATATTAAATAATAGCATGGTCTACTAAAGTGTGGGCATACAAATGCTCCCAAGACTGAGCTCAAGAGTTGAATGAGGAGAACATGTCTATCAATAGCTTCCTAAAGAGGTAGTTACAATTACAAACATTACAAAGTAGCACTGGAGTGAGAGAGTGTGAGAAACCACTAATTTTCAGTCTTATTCATATTGCTGTAGAACACAACGGGGACGCCATCCTGCAGAAATATGTACTTATCTTAGCGCAGAAGAATCGAGACAGTGTTAGAGGTTATGAATTGTTTATCTATGTTGTTCTGTTGTCTAACGTCTGATCAGGCATGAACAATGTGGCACTGTTATGTACAAAGTACTGAAAGAAATGTCCTGAAGAAAACCCCGTTGAATGATTAAATAAATTATTAGGAGAAACAAAATAGAAAGGGAATTATGTGGCACGAAGCTGGGTCTTAAGTCTTTTCTGCCACTGTCATTAGAAGAGCTGTTCAATCATTCCTCAATCAAATTTTTAATCACTCCATCTGTGCTCGTTCAACATTCCTTTATGAGAAGATTCTGCTCATAATCTTTTACATCTTCAGGAAAATAAAATCCCTTACCCTTCTAAAGAGCCTTCTCTCTTGCATGAGCCAAACCAGACTTTGGTGCCAGCACAAGTAGCGAGGTGTTGGAATATACCTGTATGCTGGTGATGAGAGGCATCAAATAAAGCACCCGGGCCTTGTGGAGAGAGCTACGAATTGCTCTGGTCTTCATACATATCGAAATTACTGGCAGAATTGCTGCAAATTGCAGCTATCTCCACTCCAACAGTGCAATCTAGTGCAGATGGAGTGTCTGCCAGGGTACAGCCACACCAATCAGAGAAAGCATACTCTCCTGAAGGAAGCAGAGGCAGAGCTGGAGGCTGAGGCATCATTGTGTCAGCATTAGGGCTGATTGGCAAGACCTCAGCTGGCTGGCTGACTGGATCCCTGGACAGCCAGCATCAGTGTGTCGGACTGACTGAGGAGGAATCCCAGTGTTGAATAATTGATTGGATATGAATGCAGTATTGGAGGAGCTGTAACTGAAAACACTTATGTGTGCTCTAAATAATAAATTGCAGGGGGATTCAAGTCCTGCGAGATATTGTAGTTTAGGTTTCTCTTGTCATGCAGGATATTGTATCATATTATATATTCTTGTAGTTTCTGACAGCTGGGTTTGAAACACATCTCAATCATTTCCCATGTTATGTTTTGATATGTACTATGTAGCTTGTGCTGGTACTTTAATAAACATATTAAGTACATTTAAGGCAAATTAAATGCCATGTACTAGTAGAGTTTGATAACATAAGGTTTCCTTGTAGAGTAAGATATTTCTGGAGCTTTTGCTCTAGAGATGCAGTTAGAGAAGAATGCATACACTTGTGGTCACATTCAACACATAGTAATGCATATTTTAATTATAATTATCAATAATTTGTATATTAAAGGGGACCTTTTATGCTCATTTTCAGGTTTATAGTTGTTTTTTGGGGCTTCTGCTAGAACATGATTACATACTTTAATGTTAAAAAAACACTATTTTTCTCATACTGCCCATGGCTGCTGCACCTGTATTCACCCTCTGTCTGAGACGCTCCATTGTAGCACCCGTCTCTTTAAGCCCCCCTCCCAAAAAAGCCCAGTCTGCTCTGATTGGTCAGCGTTTCTTGGTCTCTGCATATGTGTTCTCTGTACCGTCCGTCAATGCAGCCGCGAGCTGACTATAAAGGAGTGTAGCAACACCTTCTACCATGAACAACCTGATATATGACAGAAATGAAGAAAAAGCATAATGGGTCCCCATGAAATGTCCATCTGCATGAAGTGATTTGTAGGTATGAATCGTAGAGGGTGAACTTATGAAGAGAGCTATAAGGCTATTGATGTTGGTACAGAATAATTATTCTGAGGCGTAAAATCTTGCTTCAAAAATATCAAGTCAGTTCAATGAGCACACAGAAGGCTACATTTGGCATTGCATATCACCCACACAGCCACATTGAGAGCCACTTGTCAGTGACCTCAGAGAGACATCATTTATCTAGTATATGCAAAGTGCATGGTATTGTACCTTTCTGACAATTTTGTTCATCTTTCCAAGTATTAAGTGAATAGTCTGGGACCAATGTTATATATGAGCTATACTAACTTCATGCAGAGCCAATTATTATGGCAGCAATTGTGTTAAAACACTCTTGCTGAAACACTTACAACTGCTGTGGTTATACTAACCCATATGGTTTTCTAGATTATAATTATCAGTGGGTACGGCTGGAGGGAAATCTGCAGGGTAGAAAGCCAACAGGCAGTATGAGCCACATGGGTAAACTGCGTGGGCAGACACTGACTGTAAAGAGCTGCACAAGGCACTAAAAAAACAATTGTTTACCTGATGTTAGGGTCATCTCGAGGTGATCACAATAAGCATTGTCTAGCTTTAGTGCAATGTGTTGTAATTTTTGTTGTGAAAGATTTGACACAATATGGAATTATATTACAAATAAAATATTCACAGTGACTATGCATTGTATTATTGATACAGTATAATTGCAGGGAAACTACAATGAATACATAATGGTCCTTTAGAATTGAGTGGCTCAAACATGTTAAACAGTTTAGTCAACTAAACACTAAGTCAGTGTGGGCCAATTCATGACTGATTTGCAAATGTAAAAATGAAATCACTAGTACAATATTGTATATTTTGTAACATTTTGCTATTCTTAGACAAAGAATAAGAACTAGTTAGTGTTATAATTTTAAGGTGCTGTTGAAGCACTTGGCTACAGACTTTAATCAAAATGGTCCATTATAATGAAAGATCACCATGCTTGTCACTGTTTAACTACTGCATTTAAAACAGCAAAATGTCAAAATAAGGCCAAGACATGATGAAGAATGATTACATTTCTGCATTGTATACTAAGAAATATACTGTAAAAATTAGAACCTTAAAAGATTTTTTCAAATTCTCAATTTTGAGTGTAAACCAGTTTGAGAGGGTAGAAAAAAGTGTCATCTACAGTGTCTTGAGATCCTTTTTAGAAATCACATGAACAGACAGCTGGCTTCTTGTTCTATGAATGCGTTGTGATATGAAAAACATTGTGGCACAAGAGTGGTTAAAGAGTCGTAAAAAAAGAGTACCAACTAACCACCACATCATTGTGTTGAAAGAGCGCACTGATATGATGTAGGATATGTAAACTGACAACTTGTTTCTCTTGTGGAATCTGGGGGATCTAATGTAACCTGCTGTAAACATCACAGGATTTAGAATTTAGTATTTGCTTTCTCAGTCAAAACAAAGCAGCATAAGGGTTGGTAGACAAACGGCAAATTATGTTGTGATAATAATTTGAAATGTGATCCGATCACTCAGGATTTTAATACCAGGTCAAAATGGGGCCTCTCTCTCCATATGTATATGTTTATATGTCTCTCTGTCAATATGTCTGTCTGCTGTAAAAAAAAAAAAATAGTGGTGCAAATAGGCAAAATATTTGAACCCCTATCATTTCTTATTGCATCCTTCATCCCTTTCCCACTTAAGCTATTTATACTGATTCAGCTCCTTTTCCCTGCTTAATCAATTCTTACAATTGATTATGAGGATTGCTGTAAGAACAGACAGAATGAAGACTTTTCGTTTAGTAACGTGAGTTGAGGAGAAACAATGGAAGCGGCACACAGGGATGGATGGTGAGCACCTGGCAGAATAAAGAGGCTATTTATTCCCTCTAACGGGAACGGAGAGAGTTCAGGGGGAGACTTTGTAGAGCCTCGTGGAGAGGTTCTCTAAGCTGTGACCTTCCTGCAAGGTAGCCGCCTTTATTGACTCTGCACCAAATTTCAAATCAGCCTCTTATGCACATTGTGGCTGTGCATATATTGAAGATTGTGCATACTTAGGCTTGGCGTTTTTTTTACATTCATGCATGTGCATGTATATCTTATGCAATACTCCTAGCAAGAATATGTATTCATGAAGTGGTGTAATTGCAAAACACTATTTATAAAACACTAAAATATCAAATATATCGCTCTATGCTGCCATCTATGCTTCTCTTCCCTCCTAAGAACCTATTTGGAGTTATTTCCCTTCATCCAGTGCTTCCCACCTTCTCTTACTCCAATGTGCGCTGGCTTAATCGCTAACAAATCCTTGCTAAAGTTGCTCATCTATTTCCTTATCCAGCAACCTCACCAATTTTCCTGCACTGTCTAAGCTTCTTAATGTCTCAATTTTAACACATTTTCACAAACTGTATGGGCATGGACACTGGCAAGTTGTGCAGCTTCCTTTAAATGAGGCAGAAACATCACCTATCTATTAAAGACTGGAGTAATAAATCTCCCAGAGAACAATCGATCAGCACTCTATCCTCCTCTCTTCACACACCTGTGAGTGGTGAGAGGTACTGACCCCTGACCTTGCTGCTGCCAGTGGTACTGCTGCCAAGCTGAGACAAGGCGCAGCAACACATGATTGGAGTGTATGGCAGGTTTTTAAAGATAAACCATCGACAGGGTCAAGGCATTGCGTTTTTTCATCTCTCACTCTCTGTCACTCTCTGTCACTCTCTCTCTCTCTCACTCTCTCTCTCTCACTCTCTGTCACTCTCTCTCTCACTCTCTCTCTCTCTCTGTCACTCTCTCTCTCACTCTCTGTC
The DNA here is from genome assembly GCA_023566125.1 of Zingel zingel. NCBI lineage: Eukaryota > Metazoa > Chordata > Actinopteri > Perciformes > Percidae > Zingel > Zingel zingel. Next base: position 25,990,038 of record CM042329.1, on the reverse strand, counting down.
ACTCTCTCTCTCACTCTCTGTCACTCTCTCTCTCACTCTCTCTCTCTCTCACTCTGTCACTCTTTCACTCTCTGTCACTCTCTCTCACTCTCTCTCTCACTCTCTCTCTCTCTCTCACTCTCTCTCTCTCTCTCTATCTCTCTCACTCTCTGTCACTCTCTCTCTCTCTCTATATCTCTCTCTCTCTCTCTCTCTCTCTCTCTCTCTCTGAACAGATATGCTTTCAGAGTAATCAGTGCTGTCTTCTATGGGCATTTCTGCAGTGACGCAATTCCGTTTTGGACTTCAGGGTTATGGAAGGTATAGGTGGAGTAGAGAGGGAGGTTTTTGAATAGTCCCCATGAGTAAGATTGAATGTTTGTTCAAACCCTTGGCCCTTGCATTCCTGCCCATGCTGACCTTCTCTGGCTTATTTCAATTGCACAAAACTAAGTGTCCACAGACAAAATAATGCAAAACAAATACACAAAGAAAGGCAAAATGGGCTGGCATCTTCACAGGAATTGTGATGTTCTTTGATTTGTGCTCTCTTTTGTAGATAGAGTCCGCTTTAGATTTCCCACTGTGTGACAAGAATACAAATACAAGCCTCAGGATGCTGCATTGTGGTAGAGGCAAGCTGCGGAGGATAAATGTGTGTAAGGATGTGTTTATGCACGGGTCCCTGGGAAAGAAAAAAGATTAGGAGGAATTAAATGATAATAAAAAATAAAAAAAATAACAGAAAAATATTTGTATAAGGTAAACATGTGGAGCGACTCTGTAGAATATGGCTGCTTGCTGCATGTTGTGAATCAGAAGAGGGTTTTGCCGTTCTTAGATGCTAGTGAGCAGCACATCTATACATGTCTAGTTCTAATTTTTAGAGCCCTTAATAAACAGATAATGTGGTTGTGCACATTGACACTGGTGGCTTGAAGACTCTAATCACTGAATTATGTTCTTTTTTCTGTAGTCCATGTTCAACAACACCAGTGTTAATAATTGTACAGGGAGTTTCAGCCAGGCCAGATTTTTTTTTGTTTATGCCAAAAATAACACTAAACCCCTTATATTCATTCTGCAATGACTACTACCGGGGGTCCATAAACGAGGCAACTGTTAGTTCACAACAGGACAGTCAAGTGTGTTATCTACATTGTCAGTAGCCTAACGGTTACAAAGAGGCTCAGTAGTGAACGACACCCTAACATGCTGACGGATTCAGTGTTTTTGTGTTTTTAGCTGAGTTGGACCAGATGTTCGGTTAAAACAGATCAGTGATGTCGTTTTGCCCTCATTGTCCTCTGTAAAGTTTGTTGGAAGTAATGTAATGTAGTGTTTTATGTGGAGGGAGCACTGCGCAGGACCCTGTTCAAACAATTATTTTTCAGTCTTCTTCAGTCTTTTAAATGCTACATTGCTTTTAAGGAAATAATCGGTGTAACAGGCTAATTCGCCTTAAAAGCGACGTATTTACTTTCAAAATAAGTGGTGTGTGGTGGATCCAAATCATGCAGATGTGAAGAGTGGTTCATGTGGTTTTCGAAAAGTGACTGATAAATACTTATGTGCCAGGCTAAAACAGTCAACGTAGGGGAAACACGGAACACCAGGCTGCACCTTCTTCTTTTTCTCTCAAGACACCAACTATTCAACAAAATAACATGTTACTCAACAGAGTTGGTTCACATATCACAAGCATACGTTATTTAACTGAAGTGAGTAAATGCTCTATTTAAGTATTTGTGGCTTTTTTCCCTCACATCTATTCTTTCAGTCCCATTGTATGTGTCCTGTGTGTGTGTGTGTGTGTGTGTGTGTGTGTGTGTGTGTGTGTGTAAGTGAGTGGGTGATATGGACAGTATGTTCTCTCTAGACTGAAAATAAATGTGCTCCCTTGCTGTGTGTGGCTCCTCTGCTTCACTAAGCTCTTAGTAGTTCCACAGGCTAGGAGTTAATTGCTACAGAGTCTGTGCTGTTTCACATTGATCTAAGAAGGATTCCTTCCATAAAAATTAGACAAAGATACTGGGTATAGTAGCGAGATGAAGGGAGTTAAAGAGCAAAAAAAAAAATTACACAATTACACACTATACCTACTGGTTTACCATGTGTATTTGTGGTTAAGTGCAGATGGGTGTAGGTGTGGGTGCATTTGTTACTGCATTTCATCTTCCATCATTGTTACTTAGTAAGCACCAGTAAAGTTACTATAGATATGGTTAAATTGAACACTTTAACATTTTTCTGACTGTCACTATACACCATTTTCTCTCCTCATTCTTTTCAGGCTGCGCTTTTGATGTAATGTAACCCTTGCTCACTTATAGGACTGACATAGACAGCCAAGCCTGTCAAACGCCCATCTCCAAATTATAGTCATCCCCCCCACCTGGTCACCCATCTGCAACCTGAATTTTGCATAAAACCACACAAAAGACAGAAATGTCTTATTCTTTGTCGCTCACTTTCCCTATAATCACATTAGCTCAGGTATGGCTAAGAGCTTGATTATAGCACTTGCGTATGCCCCACTTGTTAAAGGGGAGCAGTATGTAAAGTGGTTAAATAAGAACCCACGGTGACACAGGTTTCACATACTCTTTAAATGTTCTGGAAAGGTTCTCATTCAGCTTTATCCTTGATTTTAACTCATGAAGTCCCTGAGTGACACTGATGGAACATCCTGGCAGCGGTCATGTGACATGTCAATTTGTGTTTCCATGAAAACATTTCCAAGATGGCTGTGTGCCTGGGTCAATACATATGACAGAACTAACTAATTTTTAAAAAGCTATTTTTTTGTTTCTACGGTAAGATTCAAGTCATTTAACGATTCCAATGGTTACATAACAAGTACTATATTACATTTAACCTGTTCTGACCATATTTGTTGAACAAATTGATATAAAACACATTAGGTAAATAATGTTGTGATATATATATATATATATATATATATATATATATATATATATATATATATATATATATACTGTATATCACATCAGGTTTTTAGCCCTAAAATAGTCACAGAAAACCTAATGTGACGTCTGTGTCACAGTAAGAAAAATTATATTGATCTGCTCAGTTAATTTAGCTGATTCACTTATATTAAACTGATATATTTTATAGTGTACAGTTTAAAGCATATTGAACCAAATGTGAACCACGCATCATGTCAAATTAATTATTTTTTTTGTAAACATGTATTAAGAAACCGCCAAAAACAAGACTTTGATGCATGCATAACAAGGTGAGGTCACTCTGGCGAGTGATTCCTCACAAGGTGAATGATAACTAAACTTAACTAACAACAAAATGGTAATTCATGTTGCAGTTTATTGTGGCCCAAATCCTCACATTTTATATATTATATGAACTATTTGTTAATGATTAAGAAATTGTTTATAAACAATCAATAAACATTATTTGGATGGCTATTATCAAGTTGCATTTGATGAATCTAACACCTTGTTAATAGTTAAGACTTTATAAAAGCATCTATAAGCATTATTTAGATTATACTCTGAAGCTATTATCAGTGCACAAATAATCATTGATTGCCAAAAAAAGATGTAATGTGGCCAGACTCTTTCTTGATGCTTTATAAACCAGTTATTATTCATTAACTAATTATTATTACAAGCATTAGTTTCAACTTCGTAATAGCCATCCAAATGTTTATAGATTGTCAGTGGTTAATTGTTCTGTAAACAAAGTATTAACTATCTCAATTTATAAACTTATTTTATATCACACTAATGATAAAATAAATCATAACATTACTAATATTTATTTATTCATAAACATTATAAATCATCATTTCATTGTTTGTCAACAGTAAAATAACTGTAAACTGAAGTTCAAATAATTATCAAATTACCATTTAATAACGATAGTTATTATAAAGTGTTACCCACACTGTATTATTTATTTTTATTCAGTTATTCTTTTTTTTTTTGGATCTAAAATAAGATTTCGATGTCAAAGCTAAGAAGTAAAGTTATTATTTTACATATGTTGTGAACCTGGAAATGAAAAGACAAATCTGTGAAACTAAGCAAAAAGTGATGGATTATCAAATGGGGAAAACAAATTACTTTAAACGCCCAATGTAACATATATGTCATATTTCAGATCTCTGACACTACAGGGGGTTATATTTATTAAAAAAATTCTCGGAAATGTGTTCTACGTGGTCTATTTAGTCTGTGTTATGCCCCCCTAATTTTCCTTGAAGGAGAAATAGGTCTGGGTTCTTATGGGTTAACACTGCAATTATCGGCAGGATTTTGCAATTGCATATGTTGCAATTTTAGTGACAGGCAGCAGAAAAGATTTTGGAGGAGGAAAACATGAGTTTGATTTGCTATTTCTTCTCAGCGGCAGCTGCAAGTGTATATTTAATGAGGCAGTCAGCCGAGCAATGTTAGATCACAATGAGGCACTCGTCAGATAGAGGACAACTTCCAGGCACAGCAGTCAAAACACATGGATCTTCTCACATTGTTCCCCTTCTCGTACTGCTTGGGACCATCACAAAAATATGATGTTATGATGTACTCTGAGCACCCTCAGAAAAAAGAGAATCACTAAACGACTGTTGTATGTTATTTGGAGTTGCGGAAAATGTAATAACAGAGAAATAATGTCAGTTGTTTTGCTTATTGGGCTATTGCTTTTCCTTTATAAAATCCATATGCTTATGACCAAAAAGAATCACAACTATGTTTATAAAATATGCATACGTGTAGTATATGCAGGCCCAGTACACTGTAAAGACGTGGTTCTGGTCTACTGTACAGTATATACAGAAAGTATGAGTGTGAAAGTGGTCTACCATATTGTGTAATCCATATTATGACAGTGCTGTGTATTTTATGCAGCTGTAGACTTATAACAATGACTTCTAGCTGCACAGCAAATTGAATGTTATGTCCAGAGTAGATGGCACTGCACAGCTATTGTGCAGATATTGTTTCCAGACATCAGAGTTATCTCTTCAATACTGTAAAGACACGTGGAAATAAATTGTTTCTGTGCCTGCTTATTTTGGTGCACAGTGATCTGAATTAGAGTGCTGCTACGGAAACATAAGCAGATTTACCCAGTCATCACCATCACAGGATGAACGCAAGATGAAAGTCCATACATGAAAATAAGACAGACTCCAAATATGGCACCAAATTAACTTACGTTTCTGTTTAGTTTCTCTGTTGTTTATCTGTTTACTCTCCCTCTAAGAAGGGACTAACTTGTTGTGCAGTTGTACATTTTTATTTAGACATCAGTAAGCCTAAGCCTGCACTACCACTGCTGCTCTGAAGTCTTACATTACAGCATCTGGTTTGTATCTTACTATGGGAAATGACAAACTGTCAGAGAAACAAGGACACGATTCATAACATTTTCATCCACTTTTAGTCCGCAATGCCTCAGGCTGAAGTTGTTTTTAAAGAAAGAAATTTAATTAGACATATTTTCAGTTCACGTCTTCTACAGCTGGCCATGTAGACAGTTCAGTAAGTGTATTAGCATTTTTGTTTTAGAGTTAACACAATGAGGGCTACAAATGTCTTATTTTCCCTGGAGGGATGGGGCAGGCAGATTTTAATCAGAAAACCCACCAGAAGGGTGGAGTTGAATAATTCCAGGGCAGGGTCAAAGGAGTTTGTTGACTCAGGTGGTGTACAAGTCCTGAAAGGCAAGGCAGGTTGGTGCCAATGATATTTTCATCAATTTGTTACATCTGTTGTACCCTGCTCTTTTCCTGTTTGCCAAACCAAAGCACACAACCAAAACAAATTGAAGTAACAGCTCATGTTGCAACTTTCTCAGCTGGCACAAGAAGAACACCCTCTGCTGGGACCTTTTGCAAAACTTGGTGTTTACCTTCCATGGCATCCACAGTGTGGAGTATGGTGAGGGAGGTGGTGTGGGGAGTCTCAAATAAGACTGGTGTCCATAGAGCTCACCGAGGAGAGAAAAGAGTGGTGAGAAGAACACACACACACATCCCTGGGGAATGCCAGAACTGGATGGAAGTTGAGCTTCTCCTGGCGCTTCTTTCAGGAAGATGGTGATTCACTGGTAGAAGTGGTTACTTTGTGAGTTTTCTGGCAGAGGAGTTCCAGGAGAAGAACAAAGATCCTTGCATACAGTAACTCTCCAATTAAGATATTGCAGGATATAGCGTGCAGTGCCATAATGACTGCTTCATTAAGCAACATGTTTGGCCGGTAGGCATACTGCAGGAGATTCAGCAGGGGGCCTGTGATGTGCTTTAGGTGAGCCAACACTTGTATTTCAAAGAACTTTGTGACCACAGATGTGAAGGAAACTGCCCGTAGTCATTGTTCCTGTCTTGCAAGCTTTACAGGGAACAGTATGGTTATGTAGCATTTGATGCAGGAGAAACACAAGTTGAGTGATCTGCTTAAGATCTGTGTGGCAACAGGAGCCAGTTGGTCACCACAGGCCTTCAGACATAAGTGTGAGACGCCATCTGGGCCTGGGGCTTTCCTGGTCTTTTATCTCTGTAAGATTCACAAGACATCCTCTTCACTGTTGCAGCACGCAGGTCGTAGCGGGAGTGGTGGGTGATGGGAACTCATTTGGAATTGTAAGTTGTGTAGTGAGTGAGTTAAGGACAGGAAGATGTGTGAGCTTTATTTTTGGCTTTTCAGTGTTGTTTCTTTTGTCTGCGCTAATTCCTTTGCCACTGCTTTGGACCTCATCCTTGTCCTGAAGAAGCTGCCTGACTTTGGCTGTAAAACTGTTTTCATTGCTGTATTTTAAACAAGTCTTAGCGGGAACACATGTTCGGTCCATCTGCAAAAATACCATACAGTGTTGCAGTATCAGTAAGCTCAATCAGATCATTGGCCTATCTTCCAACAATGTTTACCACAGGCTTTCTGGATTTCAGTTTTTGTAAATTAGAAGAAGATGAGTGATCAGAGGGTCCAAAAGCGGTATGGGGGAGCAGAGCAGTAAGCATCCTTTGATATGGTGTGACAGTGTGTTTCTGTCCCCCATGGGGTACTTAATATACTGTCTGTATTTGTGCAGTTCAAGGCTGAGGTTTGCTCAAAATCCCCCTGAATAATGAAAAGAGAGTCTGGCGTTCTTGCTCCATACTGGTTATCTGGTTAGCCAAGCATGGCAGCGCCTCACTCACACAGGCTTGAGGCGGGATGTAAACACAGGCCAGAATAAAGGAGGAAAACTCCTGTGGTGAATAAAACGGCTTACTGTTAATGAAAAGAGCTGGAAGGTGAGGGCAACTGATTCTCTGTTACACCGTGACATCGATACACCAACATTCGCCGGTATAATAGCAGATTTTGCCTCCCCTAATTCCCCTGATACATCAGCTCTGATAGGCAGTCCAGTCTTCAGAGTAGAAAACCAGGCAGATATAATGCGATGTCCTGGGTGGTTTCACGTCGCCAGGTTTACGTGACTGCAAGTGTAACAGAGAGTGAGCAGTTCTCGCTGGTTCTGTTGAAGAGTAACAGTTGGTTTATTGTATTGGCCAAAGATCAAGTTTCATCAGGCGTATAAGCAGACTCTGACCCCCCCCCGGCTGGAGCTTTAGCAGTACTGGCATGTTTTCCCTGTTACTTCAGAAGAATTCTGCTCCTCAAACTAGAACATCCATAAAACACGCTGCGTGTAAGAAAAATAGTGTCAAAATATTAATAAGGGATCAATAGGTTTTTTTTTGCCCAAATCCTTCAAAAATCAGACTGCGGTGTCTGTTCATTTTGCTTCAAAAGAGAAGAGAGAATTTACTTTACTAAGTTTGGGGTTTTCTTTGTTAGATAATTTATATATTTCTTGTACTTGTGTGTTGATTATCGAAAAAAAGTTCATGGCAAAATGAATGCAGTATATATAAAAAAGATGTAAAAACTGAATGAAAAGGGAGAACGGCATTTATTTCTCCTATTATAAATACACGGATGACAGATATCCAATCCAGCAATTGGTATGACACCAAATTAATATTAATTCCTATTACTCAGAGCAACCAAAAACTAGAATTCCATTTAGAGGTATTGATTAAGCTGCTAATTCTCCACTGAATAATAAAATTGAGTACTGCTCAAGCATGTTAAGTCTTTGTGTTTCTTTATATGGAAAATACATAACCAAAACAAATCTTTGATTCCAGTATAAATACAATACGAAAATACTGACTTGAAGACCTTTCGCTGGTTAATGAATTCAAAGACAAAGATGTTAGAATAATGTGTGTAATTTCAAATGTGCTTCTTTTAGGGGTTTTTGCTAATTATGGCTTCCTGACAGTGTGAGCTAAAATAGCAGCTAAACTAACAGCTATACTTTCTGACAACTAGCCATCAAAAAACACTACTTGTGAATGTAGCTCGCCTGGTGATAGGTTTAACAAAAAGAACAGAAACAAAATGATACAGGATATTGCTTGTGTCATTAGATTTTAGACTGATATTTCATAATTCTACAATAAACACTAGTTAAAGTGACAGCTTTGTGTTTTTGTTATAATATTTTGTTTACACAAATGTAGACAAGAATAAATTATAGCTGTAGTTTATGGACGCAAAGCCAGGAGAGAGGCCATGAATATGACAATAGGCAATTTGTCTATCCTTTTAAGTGCTACTTTCAACACTATATAGACCAAGGTATGTTAATGTAATAGGCCATCTGGAAAACTAGGTTAGTCTCAGTGGGACAATATTAAACTGTTTCAGGACCTACATTACAGGTAGACAAGTCTATATCAGCCTCAGAGACCTGGTGTCTAATAGATTTGATGGCAACAATGGAACTGCCTTGACCCATTTGTATGCTCTTTGTACATGCCCCCTTGGGAGAGATTACACAGCAAAATGTTAGTTTTTACAGTTAAACACAGCATGCAGAAATGATATCTGAGCCACAGGAACCAAATTTGTTGTCTGCTTGCTTGACATAAACTGTCTTCAAATTACTGCAGATGTGTGATGACCTTCATTTAGAGAAGAAAAAGAAAAAGCAGGTCTCTAACCAAAAACCCCAAATCCAATCCAAATCATTATCATTGATTTGAATCAGTGACTCCTTATTTGAATAACTGACTTACTATAAAACTATACCTTTATAATTGATGAACAACTTCAAGCTCTCTTAAATTTTGAAAAATTTTCATGACAAGCAGAATTGTCATGAAAATACAGCAATGTTTCAAAGTGGGAAAGATTATTGCACTTATTTAACAACTATAATTGACACTCCAATTAAAACGTATAAGCATTTCAACTAATACAAGACACCAATATGACACCTAAGCTGCCAAAGTGCTAAAAGACAGAACATTTTCCCAGAAATAATTGTGCTAAATTGAGTTTTGATAATTTGCCTTATAAATGTGGTACCAAATGTGTGAGAATTTTTTCTCACAAGTCTGATTGTGTTACCCTGCACACACATCTTTCAGAAACTATTAAACGCAGTAAAGGAAGCGACTTTCATAAAAAAAAAAATTGTTAACAGATTGTCTCTCTTCATTTTTTTCATCTAAATTTTTCTCATGTGATCATCATTGCCATTACTATCATGCTATTAGAATTTCAATACATGTAGCAAAAATCCTAAAAGGAAATCAGAATCTAGCTGTACATTACGATCATGAGAAATGTACAGATCTTCAGAGATGGCGGGTGGCATCAGTGAGCAATATTTGTCTGGCGGAGATAACTGCAATGAATTTCTTTCTATCCATGCTGTAGGCAAGCATGGATCCATTTTTCATTTTTGCCCTGAGGGTAATCGATGATGGGGGTGACGAGACAACAGCACACCTTGAATGAGCAAGGATACTGTGAAAGGTTCAAAGTAGCCTGTTGGCTCATTGAAATTCAGTCTGCTAAATCCTAAGCTTTCCATATTCCCACCATGTTCCTACAGCATACCATAGGGGGATCTAGCTGGCACTCCAACCACGTTTTTTATTATGCGCTGCACTCTGTATTGCCTCAGGTCAGCAAAGAGACCTAGATCTCCATTAATTCGCATAACCTATGCAAAGGCTATATGGTATATACAAGCATTGTCATGTGTAGCAAGGACACAGACCTGCAGTGCAACCTACTTACACATTGGGAATTATTAATTACTGACACTCATGTCTGATGGACAAGTGCCTGAAATAGTACATTTTTGATCTAATAATGAGTTCATTTGAACTGATTAAAAGTGTAAAATATTCGAATCTCAGTAACAAACTCTTAAAACAGCACTGACATAAAATAAATAACTGCAGCTGCACCACTCTTTACCTTGTTTTTATTTATTTATCATTTATTTGTAAGTGTTAATCATTAAAAAATTATACATATGGAACATAATGGAAATATTGTTTAAATTTATATTTCGTTTCATGTATTGCATATGCTATTGGATGGAATTTAGGGAGGAATTGATAAAGTTAGTTAAATTTTGTGAGAGGCAGATTGTTTCCGATGTGATTTTCTTAATTCTTGCATTTAATGAATTTGTGTGAATCTAGTGCTGATGTGAGAGTATTTCAGCTGTGGTGGGGCACGTCCATAACCTTGCCCATGACCAAGTGTGTGTTTATACAGAAATAGACTTCTTCAAGCTCCACTTACTCCACCAGTCTGATCTCGTGCAAACTGCGATGAGACACACAGACGAACCATGGTGATAGCTCATTAACACTGCTGCTCAATACAAATTTCCTCAGGAAACATTTCTGCAAATGCTTAGCGTTAGTGATTTTGTGTAAGGAGACCAGATTTGGTGATCATTAATGCAATCATAAGAATATGATTAACCCAATAGTTTCCCCACGGATGCTGATTGGGATATACACTTTCTTGTTTAATGATGGCTGATAAACTTAATAAAACCTAAGTTGTTATCACATTAACTTTGTTTGCTGCAATGGATCACCACTGGTAGGCATCAGGCCAGCTTCAGAGTTCACAATTTCACAGTTTCAGTCAGGCATGAATCACATTGCAGTCATAGTATGTATGCCATGTGGTAAGTGGGAGAGCAGTACCACCAAAGGTTCTGGGGTCAGGACAAAAAAGAATGAGTGCTTGAATGGTGGCTAATGGTTCAGAAATGCATCAGAGTGCAAATTGCCGAAGGCCATGTTCTCAACAATAGTATTTAAAGAATGAAGGTCTCTCACCTATAAAAAAGAAAGAGAAAAACAAAGCCTCCTTTCGAGATTCTCGCTGGTTTTGTTTTCACAGTTCACCTCTATTCTGTGTGTCTGTGGTGACATGATGGACTGAATGTTAAACATAAAAGAACAACACCACATCGAGGCATGCTTCTGGGGATGTTTGGATGGACAGGGAGATGAGGTGAGATGAAATGGTTGAGATTATGTAGCACTTAATCAATCAATGGTTGATAGGGTAGATGCTCTTTCTGAGCCTCTCAGTGCTGGCATGGTGCATCCGCTAACTTCTTCCCGACTTAAACAGGGAGAAAAGGCCATTACCCGGGTGTTGAATGATTCTCCTAGCCATTTTCTTGCAGTGTCTGGTGTAAAAGTCCTTTAGGCAGGGAAGGGCAACGCCTATTACGGGTGTATATCTTCACTGGTCTCACGATTCGATTACAATTATCCTGTCAACGATGCATAAGTATGTGTCACCTCCTTACTAGTATTATATAGTGCTACACATGGATTACATCATCAAATTCAAGCACTGACTATCACTGTCAGGATGAAGAGAAGGTTTGGACCCAAATGCAGTTTAAACAGAAATGTATTCCAATAACGAAAAACACTACAGGCAGCACACGACACGAACAGAGAAACACACGAACAGAATACACACGGACAGAAGAACACACTAACAGAAGAACACACTAACAGAAGAACACACTAACAGAAGAACACACTAACAGAAGAACACACTAACAGAAGAACACACTAACAGAAGAACACACTAACAGAAGAACACACTAACAGAGGAACACACTAACAGAGGAACAAGAAACCGACAAAAGACAACGGAAACAGAGGGAAACTAAATACACCAGATAACGAGCACTAACACAAGACAGGTGATACAACAGGTGAACCAAATCAGGGTGGGGCAGAGCAATCAAAAAAGGCGGGAAACAAACAAAGACAGGAAGAAGCTAGACAAGACAAGGGAGACAAGGGAGACTACAAAATAAAACAGGAAACAGAACATAACAGAAAAACAAGACTACCACAATAAAACAGAACAAAATACCAAAACCCTGACAATCACCTCTTTAGTTTTGCAGACGTTGTCCTGACACCCAGCGTTAGGTCCTCTACTTCCTTCAGGTAGGCCTTTTATCTGTGATCAGGCCCACCGCCATCAAACTTCATGATGGTGTTGGAGTCGAAAGTGGCAACACAATCTTGTGTGAACAGGGAGTGCAAAAGGCGGCTCAAAACGCAGCCCGATGGCACAGTCACACTCCTCAGCTGCAGTTGTTTAAAGTTAAGTCATATGTCTCACTTTACTCACCTTCATATTTTTTTTTAATTTGTCAATTTTCATACTAAACACCTGATGTGAGAAACTTTCTTTCAGGCTCTGTCTCATGCTCCCCCGCCACCTGAACAAATGTCAGGCCAAAAAGAAGCAACAAAGGCTATTCTATTTCTATATCCTATAAGCCCTCCATGAGTTTTTTTTTTTTTTATATGTTGAAGTATGAATGTAAAAATTCAACATGTGATATGAAAATGAAAATATGAAAAATGGCCATGATGGAGCTGAAGAGTATCCCTGCCAAGAAGAAATATTTTGGTACATTTCAACGTGAGAAGGGTTGTGAAGATGAGGAATTTGGCTTCGGAAAAGTTGATAATTTCACAGTTGAATTCATTCTTTGTTGGCATTCTTTTCCTGTCAAATTGAGAGGAGGCAAGGACTAATGTGTCATGCTGCCAGCAAGAAATAAAAAGGATTTGGACAAGTACGCTCTGAAAAATACAAATTATAAGCAGAAGGCGAGCGTTGAAAAGCGGTAAGGTTAAAACAAAGGGGAAAAAGGGAAACTATACTGTTGTTGTGTTTTTCATGTGAAAATAAAAATATTGTAATTGAATTGTTGGTCTTTTGGCTTGTGTTATGATATTGTGGTGCTGAACAGACTTCCCATGAAGTGCACTTTTCACACATCTTTTTATTTGCTGAAATAGTCTTTGTCGCTGAAATGGTTTTCATTACTGAATTATTGTTGAGGATATGAAGGGCCAAAGTTATCTAATCTCTCTCTGTCTGCCTCTCTGTGGGTGTCTCTTTATCTTGCTCCATCACTCACCATGACTGGTTATTTCACTCTCTGTGAGTGACTCTCTTTCTTCTCTCTGCTTTGAGTGCTGTACTTGTGACTTCATCTCATAGTGGCTGCCATTATGTTGTTGATAAGGCCTTATATGAAGTCTCGTAATCAAGATATAACAACAGCTAGCTAATGGATCCACGTTGACTACTGTGTACAAAGCTACTTTCCAGGGTTAGGCCTGACATGGCTTTGCAGGCCACAGTACACATATGCAGGGGTTCATACGTTGCCAAACACACTCGCACAGACAGTCACACACCTAAGCCACTTACCGAGCCAGTGTTCACCAGTGATCTTGCCAAATCCCTCACGATAGGACTCCCAGGCTCTGAAGAAGTTTACTGAGCCATCCTCCCTGCGCTGGATCACCTACACAACCAAGACAGCAAGACAAGAGGTCAAGGGTGATATGAGGGTCATCATGAAGGTTCCATCTTCCTCTGTGATAAGTAATTCAAAGTCCCACTGTTGGTTGCTAAGCTCATCTAGAACTAAACTAGTAAATTAACTCATAAATGCTTGCTCTTTCACTAATGAATAATGCAAATGCTCTTCCTTCTATAAAAGGCAATTTGTCTGAAGCTAATAAAAGAATCCATTAAATCTAATTGAAATTCCAGTAAAGAATGTGAATGTAGCAGTAAAGAATTAAAAAGAATTATATTCATAAAACAATAATCCTAACTATACGGAGAGAGAAATTTCTCTTTTTCTTCTGTACCGTGAATCATCAAGTTCTATGAAGCAATAATGTGTGGAGCAATTGTGTTTTTTTTGTTTTTTTTATAGCAACCATGATAGAGAAACAAAGGAAATATTAGCAAATAGCAGATATTTAGCAATTAAGCTCAGCTGTGTGTGTGCTCATGTGTGATGGCGCAGTATCTGTATCACCCAAAAACATTAAAAGTGCTGACATTTCAAGTGCCAGGTTGAAGATTAAGGGAAATTGGAAATGTGCTCCTGAAAAGGAAATACATGCAGATGGAAAATAGCCTAGGACTTGCTGTTGGAAGGCTGTGTTAATGTTGAAATGACAAAGGAATTTCTCTGAGACAGTTTATGTTCAGCGTGACTAATCCCCTAACCATACCATAAGGTACCAGATGGCACTAACAGCCATATTTGCTTTTAACATCAGCACAGACAAAGAACACAATCCTGCAGAGCAATGGCAAAAATTGTATCCTCATCATTTTCATCCTCATAATTGTCTTCACTGTGATCATCTTAATCATCATTACCGGATCATCATCACTTATCAACACCATCAAGGGATTGTAGGGATTTTCTGTCGCATCCTCAAAGAAGCTAGTTTTGTCTGAGCTCTCGGAATTCCTCCAACATAAATTGGTAGCACTGCATATTACGGTACAGTAATAAGATGGTAATAGTGGGGTAACAGTGAGATAATAAAGAGGTAATATATAGGTAATAACATGTAGTTACCAAAGTAATAACATAGTAATACATCACAGTAATAAGACGTAATACTGGGGTGATAAGGTAACAGATGTAATAACATGCAATTACCAATGTAATTAGTAAGAAAGAGTTCGACAATAACTATATGTATATCTAGGTAATGGTAATATAGTTATATTTATATTGTAATAACATGGGGTAATATATGTTGATGTTTTCACAGTATTATAGGCTACTATCAGCATAATACCTTCCAAATTAGATAAAACTTCTTGGAATTTAAAATTGGTAATTACCATATTATAATGCTGAAATTCATCCACCCTTTATGGTCCAAACATTTCCCTTTTGGTAATAATTTATGTTAATGTTTAATCTTGTGACTTCTTACCTGGAAACGTTTTTGGTAGTTTCTGTGTAACAACCATGAATCAGGGCCGCAAAATGCAAAAACTGCCTGTTTCTTTTGTATTACATGGTAATATTAGAATAACAGATGTGTAGATATTACTTGGAAAAGCTTCTGGTAGTTTCTGTGTAACAACCATGAATCAGGGCCGCAAAATGCAAAACTGCCTGTTTCTATTGTATTACATGGTAATATTAGAATAACAGATGTGTAGATATTACTTGGAAAAGCTTCTGGTAGTTTCTGTGTAACAACCATGAATCAGGGCCGCAAAATGCAAAACTGCCTGTTTCTATTGTATTACATGGTAATATTAGAATAACAGAGGTAACAACCATGAATCAGTGCCACAAAATGCAAAACTGCCAGTTTCTATTTTATTTCAAGGTAATATTTGATACATACACATTTCATAGTATTGATGCCTTATATTTAAAATTCCAAAGGAATGCCATGTATGAACAAAGGAATGTCATGTATGAACATGTTATACTGATATCCATCAATTAATTATTTACTGAACAAAACACAAATGGCTGATTTTGATACAAATGGGAAATGTTTGGAACATAAAGGGTGGATGAATTTCAGCATTATAATATGGTAATTACCAATTTTAAATTCCAAGAAGTTTTATCTAATTTGGAAGGTATTATGCTGATAGTAGCCTATACTACTGTGAAAACATCAACATATATTACCCCATTATTACCATGTTATTACAATATAAATATAACTATATTACCATTACCTAGATATACATATGGTTATTGTCGAACCCTTTCTTACTTATTACATTGGTAATTGCATGTTATTACATCTTATCACCGTATCACCCCAGTATTACGTATTATTACTGTGATGTATTACTATGTTATTACTTTGGTAATTACATGTTATTACTTATATATTGCCTCTTTATTATCTCACTGTTACCCCACTCTCCGGGAACCATCACCTTATCGTGGTGGAGAGGTTTGTGTGTCCCTATGAACTTGAGGGCTGTGTTGTCTGGAGCCTTGTGCTCCTGGTAGGGTCTCCCAAGGCAAAGTGGTCTCAGGTGAGGGGCCAGACAAAGAATGGTTCAAAAACCCTATGAGAGATCGAGGAAAGGATGGAGTGACCCTGCCCGGAGGAAGCCCGGGGCCCCCGTCTGGAGCCAGGCCCAGACGGAGGGCTCGTTGGCGAGCGTCTGGTGGCCGGGTTTGCCACGGAGCCCGGTCGGGCACAGCCCGAAAAAGCTACGTGGCATCCATCTCTCCAGCCCATGGGCCCACCACCTGTGGGAGGAACCGCTGGGGTCGGGTGCATTGCCACATGGGTGGCAGTGAAGGTCAGGGGCCTCGACGGACCAGACCCGGGCAGCAGACGCTGGCTCTGGGGATGTGGAATGTCACCTCTCTGTGGGGGAAGGAACCGGAACTGGTGCGGGAGGTGGAGCGCTACCGGTTAGATCTGGTGGGGCTTACCTCTACGCACAGTCTCGGTTCTGGAACCGTACTCCTGGATAGGGGTTGGACTCTTTTCTTCTCCGGGGTTGCCCAGGGTGTGAGGCGCCGGGCGGGTGTGGGGATACTCACAAGCCCCCGGTTGAGCGCCGCTATGTTGGAGTTTACCCCGGTGGACGAGAGGGTCGCCTCCCTACGCCTGCGGCTGGTGGGGGGGAAAACTCTGACTCTTGTTTGTGCATATGCACCAAACAAGAGTTCGGAGTATTCGGCCTTCTTGGAGACCTTGAATGGAGTCCTGTATGGGGCTCCAGTGGGAGACTCCATCGTTCTGCTGGGGGACTTCAACGCGCACGTGGGCAATGATGGAGACACATGGAGAGGTGTGATTGGGAGGAACGGCCTCCCTGATCTAAACCAGAGTGGTTGTTTGTTGTTGGACTTCTGTGCTAGTCATGGATTGTCTATAACGAACACCATGTTCGAACATAGGGATGCTCATAAGTGTACCTGGTACCAGAGCACCCTAGGCCAAAGGTCAATGATCGATTTTATAATCGTTTCATCTGATCTGAGGCCGTATGTTTTGGACACTCGGGTGAAGAGAGGGGCGGAGCTGTCAACCGATCACCATCTGGTGGTGAGTTGGGTCAGAGGGTGGGGGAAGACTCTGGACAGACCTGGTAAGCCCAAACGGGTAGTGCGGGTAAATTGGGAACGTCTGGAGGAGGCCCCTGTCCGACAGACTTTCAACTCACACCTCCGGCGGAGCTTTTCGTGCATCCCTGTGGAGGCTGGGGGCATTGAACCCGAGTGGACAATGTTCAAAGTTTCCATTGCTGAAGCTGCGGCGAAGAGCTGTGGTCTTAGGGTCTTGGGTGCCTCAAGGGGCGGTAACCCACGAACACCGTGGTGGACAACGGTGGTCAGGGAAGCCGTCCGACTGAAGAAGGAGTCTTTCCGGGATATGTTATCCCGGAGGGCTCCGGAGGCAGTTGCAAGGTACCGAAGGGCCCGAAGGGCTGCAGCCTCTGCCGTGAAAGAGGCAAAGCAGCGGGTGTGGGAGAAGTTCGGAGAAGACATGGAGAAGGACTTTCGGTCGGCACCAAGGTGCTTCTGGAAAACCGTTCGCCACCTCAGGAGGGGGAAGCGGGGAACCATCCAAGCTGTGTACAGTAAGGATGGGACGCTGTTGACCTCAACTGAGGAGGTAATAGGGCGGTGGAAGGAGCACTTTGAGGAACTCCTAAATCCGACTAATACGCCCTCTATGGTAGAGGCAGAGCTGGAGGATGATGGGGGATTGTCGTCAATTTCCCTGGTGGAAGTTGCTGAGGTGGTTAAACAACTCCACAGTGGCAAAGCTCCAGGGATTGATGAGATCCGTCCGGAAATGCTTAAAGCTCTGGGTGTGGAGGGGTTGTCTTGGTTGACACGCCTCTTCAACATTGCGTGGAAGTCTGGGACGGTGCCTAAGGAGTGGCAGACTGGGGTGGTGGTTCCCCTTTTCAAAAAGGGGGACCAGAGGGTGTGCGCCAATTACAGGGGTATCACACTTCTCAGCCTCCCCGGTAAAGTCTACTCCAAGGTGCTGGAAAGGAGGGTTCGGTCGATAGTCGAACCTCAGGTTGAAGAGGAACAATGCGGATTCCGTCCTGGTCGTGGAACAACGGACCAGCTCTTTACTCTCGCAAGGATCCTGGAGGGAGCCTGGGAGTATGCCCAACCGGTCTACATGTGCTTTGTGGATCTGGAGAAGGCGTATGACCGGGTACCCCGGGAGATACTGTGGGAGGTGCTGGGGGAGTATGGGGTGAGGGGGTCCCTCCTCAGGGCCATCCAATCTCTGTACGACCAAAGCGAGAGCTGTGTCCGGGTTCTCGGCAGTAAGTCGGACTCGTTTCAAGTGAAAGTTGGCCTCCGCCAGGGCTGCGCTTTGTCACCAATTCTGTTCGTAGTATTTATGGACAGGATATCGAGGCGTAGTCGGGGTGGAGAGGGGTTGCAGTTCGGTGGGCTGGGGATCTCATCGCTGCTTTTTGCAGATGATGTGGTCCTGATGGCATCATCGGCCTGTGACCTTCAGCACTCACTGGATCGGTTCGCAGCCGAGTGTGAAGCGGCTGGGATGAGGATCAGCACCTCTAAATCGGAGGCCATGGTTCTCAGCAGGAAACCGATGGAGTGCCTTCTCCAGGTAGGGAATGAGTCCTTACCCCAAGTGAAGGAGTTCAAGTACCTTGGGGTCTTGTTCACGTGTGAGGGGACAATGGAGCGGGAGATTGGCCGGAGAATCGGCGCAGCGGGTGCGGTATTGCATTCAATTTATCGCACCGTTGTGACGAAAAGAGAGCTGAGCCAGAAGGCAAAGCTCTCAATCTACCGGTCAGTTTTCCTTCCTACCCTCACCTATGGTCATGAAGGCTGGGTCATGACCGAAAGAACAAGATCCAGGGTACAAGCGGTCGAAATGGGTTTCCTCAGGAGGGTGGCTGGCGTCTCCCTTAGAGATAGGGTGAGAAGCTCAGTCATCCGTGAGGAGCTCAGAGTAGAGCCGCTGCTCCTTTGCATTGAAAGGAGCCAGTTGAGGTGGTTCGGGCATCTGGTAAGGATGCCCCCTGGGCGCCTCCCTAGGGAGGTGTTCCAGGCACGTCCAGCTGGGAGGAGGCCTCGGGGAAGACCCAGGACTAGGTGGAGGGATTATATCTCTAACCTGGCCTGGGAACGCCTCGGGATCCCCCAGTCGGAGCTGGTTAATGTGGCTCGGGAAAGGGAAGTTTGGGGCCCCCTGCTGGAGCTGCTACCCCCGCGACCCGATACCGGATAAGCGGACGAAGATGGATGGATGGATGGATAATAATAATAATAATAATAGATTTATTTGATATAGAACCTTTTACAGACAGAGTCACAAAGTACGTCACAAGATAAACAGAGAAGGCTAAATGGTTGCCAAAACAGCTAATGGAAGGGCAACAGCTAACAGTTAATTTAACAATATTAATGTTGTCCATGGTAATGACGGAACATGCCAGCCGGTTTAACAGTCTGGCTCAATGTTGTGTTTTGGACGACAAGGTGGCCAATGGTACAACGGGATGACATATACAGTATGTGTATCAATACACAGCATTGGCTACAAAGGCTATACTTTTGATTGATTTGAAAAAGTTGATTTGCTAGAAAAAAAAATATGATATATATATATATATATATATATATATATATATATATATATATATATAATATGTATTGTCACCATCCACCACATTTGCCTGCTTAGCCCATTACAGTTTATTTTTAGTGCAACTGAAACATAAAATAGTTTTGTCCGTTTCCGAACCCTCCATGCATATACTGTAACCCTATGACATTATTATTGCAGTGAGGCCCAGAGGTCATAATTTGCATAGTGCTGCATGAAGCTGTCAGCTAAACATAAAGAGACAAAGGGATTTGTATCAGCTGTTGCATAAGACTTGCTAAGAGGCTTTGCACCAGTCACGGTGCATTAGACCATCAGACAAGTCTCCCAGTTACCTGTATCGATATCAGCGATTATACTTCTTAATTTCCTTACGCTGGCACGGAAATCTCGAAGGTTCTACAGAATTTGACAGTATATTAAATCTGAAACTGAGGTCAAAGGATGGTGTGACTGACTGTTACTGACATTAATAATAATGTACTGTAGTCTTGTGTTACTCATTTACCAATTATTTTATATAACAAACGCTATCCTCTGACTAATAGGAAACCACTTTGTGGTTTCAGATTTGACACATTAATACCTATGTTTTTCTGTATATATCTAGTGGATAGGTATATCTTATTGCTGCAGATTTTAATACTAATGTATGGTATAGACTGTATATGAATAATGTTATCAATCATTCATACACAGGGCTGGAGGGTAGCTTGTTTTCATATTCCAAGTGTAATGCTGCAGAATAATGAACAGATGGAGTTGTGTTAACTGAACATTCAGTTAATTTAACAATATTAATGTTGTATACTCATATTGTAATGTATGTGTCAAAGTGTTATTATGATTAACACATGGTATTAAGTGTACTACGGGATTCCAGGGATATTCTAGACTTCCATATTGTTAATTCGCTTGAAAATACACATCAATAATAAAACAATATAACGTTTTACAGTAATTCCCCATTACAGCACATTTATGAATACATAGTATGAGTCATCTCAGTTCAGTGGCAACAGCATCAGAAAGACACTGCTTTAATATTTGGAAGAGTAAACATCTTTACTTTTTGGTTGATACGTTTAATTCCTCTCTGTTTCCAGTGTATTCACTGATGCCTTAGTCAGTTTACATTTTGATCCCACAGTTGATACACTAGCTTATAATTATAGCAGTCTGTAAAAAATGTATTTATATAAAACATGTTTACATCAATGAAATCTCTTTTCATGGCGAGATTAAACAATATTATGTTTGACTCTCTGGGGCCAATAACTGGTTAATAAGGTTATTTTTGAAATGGTGTCCTGATTAGACTAATCAAAAGACCTTGGGGATAAAAGGCTGTGGCATTTGACAGTGCAAACAATGCACCGTCGTCATGTTACTAATATGTCAGCAGGGCACTCAAGGACTGCGAGGGAGCCGGCCCTTGTTGTGTTTTCTACTGATTGCCTGGGTTAACTGGTGGGATTTATGTCAAATTCTCTGGTAAAGGGCAAGGCACTGCAGTGAAGCACGACCGTCTTGAATGTAGAGGCAAGTGCTGGTTGAAAAAATGACAACATTTATGTCCCTAAATTCTCTTTGAAATAATGCCCTTCCAGCCTCCTTATCTTACTCCTTCATTTTACCCCTCCTGGTCCCTTACATTCAAATTAGCTGAAATAGACAACACTGCAAATTGATAACGCTATGTTAAAAATGAAGTAGAGGTTTCCTTTTTATTCTTCACTAATTGTTTTTCTCTCCCTCCCCTGGCACTCACTGTATTAGCAGTAGTTTAGGAGGTAAGCAAATTGCAAAAAGTGCCCTCGCAACTCAATTAAATACAAGAAACTTCTTTTACCTTTTTTCCGCACATTTACACCAAAAGAAAGTCTAACTGATGTGCCAGACTACAGCCAGTTTCTATGAAAAGATGTTAGACAATGATAACTCAAGCCATTAATGTCTATTCAAATCGTCTGTGACCTTTCAGAACAATGTATCACTCACATTATCACAGCTCTAAAAAAATAAAATAAAACATCAAAGCCTGTCTGGCATACCGTATAGCCAACTGACATATGACAAAGATATGTGCTAGACTGGAGATAAGTACTACAATTAGGAGACAATCCCTTTATGTTAAATTTAGATATAGTCTTCAATTTGGTAGCTGTGGTATTAAATATCAACAGACATCCTTTGAAGCTGGCTTTTGTGCCTCAGCTAACAACTTTCCCTAGCGTTGCTCTGATTGAATACCTGAGACACCAGAGTACCAGTGGTACCTGCTACTATGTATCACTGCAGCAGAAATTGACCAGTGGTCACATGAAGCGGTGCTCTACAGCAGCAGGTTAACTAGCACGTAGTTCAGTTTAGATTAGGGTGAACACTCTTGTCTTTCTTTCTTTCTCATATATCTCCCACCTAGCCTGGGAACGCCTCGGGATCCCCCAGTCGGAGCTGGTTAATGTGGCTCGGGAAAGGGAAGTTTGGGGTCCCCTGCTGGAGCTGCTGCCCCAGCGACCCGGCCCCGGATAAGCGGACGAAGATGGATGGATGGATGGACTCTTGTCTTTCTGGCCTGCCTCCTTCAATGTCTAGCATCCTTGTAAGACTGGAGAACTCCTCACGTTTAATTACATGTTGACCCTGGAGGTCACGTATCTGTGTGTGTGTTCCCTAGATACATGGAGCTCACAGAGACTCAAATCATTTTCTTTCACGTTTCAAGAGGAATAAGGCAGCCTTCAAAATTGGAAGGTGGTGGGTGCTATTGGAGGGACAGTATACATGTGATGCATACAAGTGTGCATTGTTTGTATGTGTTTGGTTTAGTTTATTACAGGACCCCCATTAGCTGTGACCTTAAACACATCTACTCTTCCTTGGGTCCACGTTGTATGTGTCAATGTAGGCATACACATGTGTACTTGTAGTGATGCTGCATGTGTTTGTATGGGAAATTAAAAAGGTCACATTTACCTGAATTTCTGTATGTGAGTTTAATACATTTGTGTTTTACATGTTAGCACATGCACAGGTGCTTTTGTTTGTGTGTGTTTCTGTCTGTAATTGCATGTCTGCACTGTACATGCAGGGTTTTCTAAGTGTGTGGGTGCTAATATTAATGTTGACGTTTGTGTGCACCATGAAAATGTTCTGTTGCTTCTGGCTGATAACACTGATAACATGTGAGTGAAGAACATGGAGAAAAAGGCAGCCCAGAGGCACATAAGCAGACAGTACAATCTGCTCTGACTCTTATATTATGTTTGCTCATAGAGTACTTGCTCCCCAACACTGGGCAACACAGTGGCAATAAGAAAAAGGGCAAAAGGCGATTTTAAAAGCCTGTTAGCACCACAGAACAGCTTTTCAATTTCACCTTAAAAAACAAAAGTCAGCACCCCATTTCAGAGTGTTTCTGTCTATAAATGTGCATGAGTGCACTTTTACAGTTGCACATGTTTATACTGTGGCTCAAATGCTTGTGTTTTATACAGCCTTGGCACCCCACACACAGACACAAACACAGTTTCCCCTGGGACGCAGCTTAACGTCCCAAGTGACAAATCCTCACACACAATGTGTGGTTAGAGGGCAGTGCCTGACATCAACGTTGTTTCTGTCAAGGTCAGTGGCTGACAGAATTGTTCTATTTGGGTGTTGGGTAGGTGATGTTCTAGCCATACACATACTGAGAACTGCACTACTGAAACACAGCAGACATTTTATGAAAGGGTTGAGCAAGGTCTAGTACAGAACCATCCAAATCTGACCTCCGAAATCAATAGTGACTGCAGGCTGTGTTTAGTATGCTGGTAGGAAACACAATACTAATAGCTAATGGAACCCCAGGCAGTCACACTTATTGGGCTATGAATATTGCAAATGTAAAAAAAAAAAAAAAATGCTTGGACTCTTTCATTACACATGTTGTGTCTGCATTCCACTGTACAGTACGTGCTAGTAACAATTCACTAGCACAAAGAGGATTTGCTAAACTATGATGCTAATGATCTTAAACAAAGAGCAGTGTACAAAACATTCAGGTTACAGCTTCTCATTTTAGCTGGGAAAAATCACAACTTTTACTGGTTCAAATTGAATCAGTAAAAAAGTACATTTAAGTATTGGATCAGACTTGGTATCGGCAGATATCCAATATTAAAACATTAGTGTGTAACCTTTTGATATTAATGAACGTCCGTTACATTCAAGCGATTGCCAAATAAGTTGATACAAAGCTAATTAAGACTATCAGCTCCACAAAACTCTCTCTGTATTTCTCAGTATGGCTGTGTCAGAAATTGTTGTCGTCCGGCGACTTTCGTGAGAAGAAACTCGAGTGAAGATAATTACCTCTCCATTTATTTAATCCTCCTGTGTCCTCCTTGGCTAATAGCAACTGCGTGGAGGAGGATTGGGGGCGTGTGCGTGATTACGGAAGGCTTGTGTCATGTGGATGCAACAACAGTGGTGTTGTCATTACTAAGAATTCCTCATGGGGACAACAGAAACTATGCACTATATAGATTTAAAGAACTCAGTTGTTATTGCTATCCTATTGCAAAAATATTTTGTGTGTTTTTACCATCTGTACAGTGAAAGCACAGGGCGATTCTGGGACTATACTGTTATACTATACTTTCAGCTTCCTCTCATCTTGTAGCTCTGGCATTCTCCATAAGCCTTTCTCCATATTGCAGTGTCTTTACTTTATCCTTTTTCCTTGCAGCTCTGAGGTAATTAATTCTTCATTCACACGGTTCCACATGCTCCACAAAGCCTAAATAACCCATTTCTGAGAGGCAACTTTTTTTCAGAATTACCTCCACCGTTTCTGCTGCAGAACATATTTAATGTAAAAAAACACAACATGAAGATATAAGGAATTTCTTTTAATTGCGGTAGCTCACCATATGGTGGCTGCTGTTTACGAGTTAGTAAAGAAAACTGCAGAAGAAGCAGCTGATAAACCAGGAAACTACAAATACTGTATATTCTATAATCTTTCCTCAGTTCATTACCTCTATTTTCTTCCACCTTTAAAATAAACAGGAGAAGTAAGGGAGAGAGAGGGGATGACATGCAGCAAACTGCCGCTGCGGTAAGGACTTAGCTACCGGGGCGCCCCCATTAACGCCATATTCTTTACCCAAACATTTAAGCTTATGCACAAACAATATACTGGGTAACATACCAACATTGATTAAGCTTTATGAAAATGTTCAAGGGATGCACCAAATTATCTCCAGTCATAAATATAAAACCTGACATATTACTGTATACACCATTCTCTGTCCCCACTGAATCTGAAAGTTGCCAAGTTGAATATAATACATGTTGAAAAATCACAGTCTTTCGCCCCAGCATACTTCCTGCACTAGCTTTTTTTTGTATTGATGCATGGTGACATAGTACAGAAGAAAGGCAGACAGACCATACAGATGAAGAAAAGTACCTTTGAGGGGGAGAGTGGTTGCTGTATCAGGTTTTGTCAGAGTTTCTGTGTCAGCAAGGCGCCATTAACTAAGTATTGACAGTTAAAAGTCTCATGTACTCTTCCTCCCCAGTCAAGGGAACTCTGTGACAGCTTGTCACACAAGTGAGATCTGTGTTCCAGACATGCAACACCAGTGCAGCTTGTCAAAGAAAAAACATATATATGCAGAAAAAAAGTTTTGAGTTAAATTATTTCAACCTACAAACAATTGCGTCAATTAAAATGGCCAAATAGTGTTAAATCTACCCTCAACCATCTCACCCAACACTTGCTAAAGGGCTGTTGCATTGGCATGATCACATTAAAATTCCTGTAAACTCTGCAGTAGATGAAGACTACTTAACAAGCTGCCTTAAGCTCTTCAGCAGGCTTTCTGTCAAATACTGGGAGCCCACAGCATGCACAGACGGACACCCTGACTGACAGACCAGAACACAGGGAAGAATCAAGACAAGCACTCTGAAGCTGATAGGGGGAAATTTAAAATGTGGCATGTGACTGGGTGCAAAATAGGAAATGTGCCAATAGCTTGTTAGCTCCTGGCATGTACACACTGTGCAAACACTATGTTTATATGTTTGGTGTTTTGGCAGCAGATGTCACTTGATACCACTACTCTATACTGACAAACTGAAGATAATTTGAGTGTGATTAATACGCCAGCCATGAGAGACAGAATTACAGATAGTGATGGAGAAATTTAGAAAAACATGTGTGTTAAGGTTAATAGAATCAGCTCCAAAAGCTGCCTTGGTTCACAGATGTAAGATAAATCAAAACTGACAGGCAGATGAATTACTTACAATTTGATTACACTGTTAAGAATATTGATGTTATAGTGACAAATTCAACACTGTCTGATGAAAGCACTCATAAATCCACAGCAGTCTGCAGAATTGCTATCTTCAAAGCGGACTGCAAACATCTGTTGGTGAATGTTTTATAATCCTATCAGGAAGACAGATGTGTTCTGAACACAGAAGCAGCAAACAACAACAGAAAGAGAAAGACTAACACTTTCTCTCTCTCTTTCACTCCCTCACAAACATGTAAACACAATTTCTGCATTTACATGTACTTAAGTAAAAAAGGTTGTTCCTGGCTTTCAGCAGTAAGCTGATTTCCACCATATAAACAACAAACCAGGTTTAACTTATTGGGTTAAGGGATTAAGAGAAGCTAGATTTACACAGGTAGATTTCTTTTCTTTTTTTTGTTACTGTCATGGGCATGACAAAGACCCAGTGCAGGGGAAGACTTAGTATCACATCACACTAGTAGCAGTGTAGCAAGAAAAACAGGAAGATCACAACTAATCACAACTGGCATAATCAGGGTGCGATCTGACTGTTATAGCATATATACTGTATTGTACAACAGTACTGTAGTACAATAGTAATGTACTGTAATGAATCAGACTTCTAAAGCTTTTATGGGGGAAAATTATAATGAGATATAAAAAACATCCAAACATATACAGTATAGGTACAACAGCAGCGGTATTACTGGAAGTCCTTTTTGTGTACCTGCGCATGTAGCAAAAATGAAATATAAAATCAGTGAATGTTCCTGAAGCAGCTTTCACACAGCTGTAGCCTCTCCTCACATAACCTCCGGCTAATGGCACTAATATCCTCAAGGACAAGTCTGACACTACCTGTGCACCACAATAAACCTACTCATCATGCCAGTAAATGAGGGCACAAATAGACAATCATGTACAGAAAAGTAAATTTTTAAAAAGTCTTTTAAAATAAAAATGAATCAACTCATAGCCCACACAGTACACGGAATCAAAACATTATGAAAACAATTATGTTTTGTTCAATTGCACTCTGAAGATTTCCCTGCCTTACAAAACATTTACAGATAAGACACAACACGCAAAAACATCCATCATGGATTTTTTTCTTGCCCAAACCAATAAACTAACAGAGATGAAATATTGAAGAGCCTGTGAGCCAGATAGAGATACTGAAAAGCCTACATCGTACACTCCGAAATGCTCAAAAGGCACTCCGAGGCACTAAAGGAGTGATACAACATGCACACAATCGTACATTCAATCTAAAACTTTTACATTTCAGTTCTTAGCTGAATTGAATATTTGAGAGTGATTGCAGTACTTCTGATAAAAGCACCATTTGATAATGCAGCCCGACTGCACTCTGATATATCTACTGTCATTCATTATTTATGCCATGGTCATTTTTAGTCCCTTCCTTTTAACAAATAAAATAGTAATAATAGAAGACATTACCCTGAGCTGCGAGGCTGTGTTTAAATGGCATTCAAAATCTTTGCCGAAACAGGTAGGCCACATGCCCAAAGGATTACTTTATCAGAGTGAGGGGCTTGTGTGTATACATATTTTAGTATGTGTGTGTGTGACAGCCTGGGTCTGTAAGCACATATGAACACACATTTACTGTACGTAGACAGTAAATTTATATAGATGTTTTTTGGTATAGTCCAATATACTCTATTCTGTGTTTGTGTGTGTGTGTTTGTTTGTACGCCTGTTTTGAAAGGGGCCTAGGCTAGTAATGACAGATTTTTTCTTTTATTATACCTGCCATCATCCCTCCATCCTCTGTGGTCAGTCTCCAGGACGTAAGTTATGGCAGTGGAGAAATACTGACCCAATTCCCTCTGACAACCAGCCACATCAACCTGTAGTAATGTCTCTTCTCTCCCTATTAGTTCTTCGAATAGACACTAAAGGACATAGTAGTCTAGTGACTTGGACTATATTAAAATGAAAAGAATGCCCTCATCCTCTCTCCTGGGTTTCTGCAGGTTTCAACAAGTGAAATTTAAGACTTTGTAAGACATTTTAATGACTTTTATGAATGAAATGTAAGACCTATATCACAGCACAAAAGCACAACGAAATGCAGATTCACAAAAGTACTTGCAAAGTAAATACAATTATTAAAATTGAAAAAGCGACATAAAGTAATAACAATCTGTACATATACAGCAAATTATATTTGGACTAGCAAAAGAAAGAACTACAACACCACAGAATAAAAAAGACCTAGAACACAATTCTTTTGCGAATTTAAGACTTTTTAACGCCTCCATTTTTGATTTTGAAATGTTAGACTTTTTAAGACCCCGCGGAAACCCGGTGTCTCACAAATGCACAGTGAACAGCTGAACTGTGGACACAAGTGGTAATTACACTTACTTTAAAGACGTCAGATTTTCTGTAGGGCTGAACGATTTTGGAAAATAATGTAATTGCGATTTTTTTCACCAATATTGCGATTTAATATGCAATTCTTTTTTAAGCTCTTTGTCTTCTGTATTATTCAACAAAGACAAGCAATAAATAATTGTATAGCAGGGGTTTTCAATGTTTTGTAAACCAAGGACCCCTTAACTGAATGAGAGATGGAGCAGGGACCCCCTACTACATATATTGTATAAAATAAAGTTGCATATTAAATTGGGCCAACAATAACCTGTAGGGCGGCCTAAAGTCTTTATACATATCTTTTTTGCATAGAATACTAAACTATTCAAATAGCCTAATAACTGTTGGCATGATTTTATAAATCATGTTTTAATGTTAAACATACTATCTGTGTATGGCCTTTGTTACTACCTTACCTATAGGCCAGTAAGCAGTGGGGATTTAGATTTGCTAATATGTTGGATTCATGTTAAGACTTTTTAATTTTTGAAAAATCTTTCAAAAATTAACAAGAATTTGGAAGCCCCCCTATATATATATATCAGTAAAACAAAAATGGAGAAAGTAAAAGGAGAGAAATATCTGCCTGTACCTCTTTAAAAATATTTAGGTAACTACAGATTACATTTAACTCAAAGTTAAATGTAATCACTGTCTGAACATTAATATCTAAATATTAATCGTATTTATCTCTAGTCAGTAAAAGTAACACACAACGCAGACTAAAGTGCAGTGAGTATGGCACTACCAGCCATAGTGATCCTGATCACACAGGAAGCAATTTCTCACCATTAGCAACTCCCGCTCCGATCCAGCTCCGGTCAGTGTACTTCATACTCGCATCAAATCTATCACCAAATCCGCCTTTTTTCATCTTAAAAACATCTCCAGACTCCAGCCATCACTCTCTGACTCCGTGGCAGAAACCCTCATATGGTTACATGAAAGGGGCATCATGTCTTTGGCTATAAACTCCGTTACTGCTTGAGTAATTTCCTCGTTCCTTTTTAAAGTACGTTCATATGGAGTTAACGTTACGCTTTTAAACATTTCGGTGGGTGATGCCTGTCGGGTGGTATTTTGCTTGCTTGACAAACTGGTGTTCGGCATTTTAGCCATGCAACTGTCATAGATGGCTTTGTGTTGTTGTTTTTAAGTGCTGATACAGGTTCGTAGTGTTACCACGTGAAGTAGCAACGTTAGCAAGACAGATTTTGCACAATTCTTGAAGCTGCTATTTTTAAACCAAAATAGTCCCACACTGTTCCTATTTGGGACTAAAGTTTCTGTTGAGCCTGAGGCCATTGTACAACGGGTCAAGGTACGGCGTAGTGTTACCGTGCCAAGTTGATGCTTTCTCTGTGGAGTGCAGACTGCTTTGCTCTCGCAAGTCACGTGACCAAATCGCAGCCTTTGCGATTAGGAAATCGCGTTTTAACATATCGCGATATCATTGCAATTGCGATTAATCGTTCAGCCCTAGTTTTCTGTGACATGCTAAAATGTAGTGTAACAGGATGACAAGTAGAAAAAGAGTCATGAAGTCAGCAAATGTACTCACTAATGTCAGTTAAGCAGCGTCTGATTGAGAGACTGATAGCTGCATATATTACTGTTCACTTCACCCACCACATGTTTACTCGGGATGCCAAGCTGTGCCCAAACCTGAATTTCCTGATTCCCACAGCTGATAAAATGACTGTAAGCTTAAACTTAATCTCCATATTTCACTACATACTATGGTATTTATTGTCTATGTGTTGATATAATGGCCAGCTCCAATAAAGCAAAGCAAAATAGGTGATCTAGCACACTTTATGGGTCTATAATAAAGACCTGGCATTGTGTCTGAAGTAGCTATAGCTATCCAAAGATAACCAGAGTTTCTCAGTCAACTTCCATTGCTTCCCCTCATTTATCTTTGCATAAAAAAATAGACATACATTTATATGCGATGTATGAGTCATTATGCCCTAGAAGATATTCTTCCCTGTGCTCATATGATTTCAGTGGTGTCAGCGGCACCTCTTATTGTAGGTAGCAGGCTATACTCATTACTGTAGATTTGTCTTTTGTATCCCCTGGTTCTACAACATGCAACCATGCATTTTCCTCTTATATTTCTTCCTTGACTCTTTCTTTCTCTCTTTGGAAGAACGTGATAGACATGGTACACTTGGTCATCTCTTAGTTCTCCGAAGCTGGTGGGAAACCATTATCATTTATGCACAAATATGGCATTGATTAATTTACGTAAATGGTAAAGAAACAACTACTTTTATTATTCATTATCAAAATTGCTGGGTTTTAAAAGCTAATTTCTCATTCACACAGTTGGAAACTGTACCATTTGTGGGTGGCCGGGTGGGGTTGGTTTGGACTGTTGGCTTGTGCATCATGCAGAACTTTATGGAAAATAGTTTCTTTGATAACAGAAAACGTTTGCCTTTTGCAATAGCTGATGGCCTCTGATGGATTTTTTGGGAGATTTTCTTAGAACTAAGCAAACATCGTCGGGCATCGTGAAAATGAACCACAGACCCTGCATGTGCACCCACACATTAACATAACCACACATGCAAAACAAGTGTATAAAGATCTATACATGAGAACATTTGAACAGATATCATCCCAAAAGGTAATCCTTGACTGATGCTACAGTTCTGCTGATCATCTAAATCTAGAGGGTATCTTCCTGTCACCCTTACTTAAAACTGCTGCATATCCCAGAGGCTTCCTAAGGGCTTCCTTTTTTTTTTACTGCAAATAAAATGTAACAGAAAGATTATATTTCAGAGTATAGAGGAAAAGAATAAAATAGCTGTTCCCTTATTCTGTTTTTTATATCTCTATGTTTCACTTTCTCTCTCTCCACATCAGATTCTGATGCTTTTATTGGGCCCGCTCTACTTTATGTCTTCTAAGTCGGACTCTTTCCTCCCCTATTTTCCCTCCCTCTTCTAAGTAACCTGCTCATCTCTCAGTCTGTCCGCAGCAGCCTCTGAAACAGTGCTACGGTATGTCAAAGTATGCTAATGAGATGGCGGCATATGGCTCATTCCTTATTTAAGCTCAGCCGTCAGACAGACAGTAAGCCACTCAACTCACCAAGCATCTCGTCTCACTACACTACCTGCCCCTGTTGGATCACACCACGCCGATCTCTTAATGAGCCTCAAGCTTTATCACAATCAGATCAACACACAAGGGAGGACCAGTAACTGTGATGTTATCACTTCAATCTGATCAATGTAAATCCTATTATGGATAATATGCAAAGAGCCATTGTTTAACACTTGTACATTGTGTGAAAAGGGAGAGAAGCCAAAGGCATGATCGCACACACAAGCTATTTCACACACACTTTGGCACAAGTACACACTTGTGACACACACACACACACACACACACACACACACACACACACACACACACACACACACACACACACACACACACACACACACACACACACAGAGTCTGGTATGTGGCTCTATTCCATCATGCTGTGCTAAGCACTCTGTCACTCTGACAGTCTTGTTTTATTTGATGATAGGAAGGTACGACCTTGCCTATCTCACACTGTTAGTCACCGATCTACAAGTGCACACACATACACAAACAATTTACAGTCATGACTTGAGCTGAAGTTTGATATGTGGTTGTAGTGGCAGCAGGGGCATAGAACAAGGCCCTGTAGAAAGGCATTGTCTATGGGCCCCTCCCCGCATCTACAGCAATTCATTCTAGCATTGTTATGGGCCTTCCTCACATAAGAGTCCTGTGTACTCAGTCCCATTTCCACCCCAAGTCCGACACCCGAATGGCAGTGCAATTTAAAGTGGGCATAATTTTCTATGCTTCTTCTTAGTATAAGCATCATTTTTACACTTTTACAATTCTTATTTTGTAGAAGCATTAAAGGTAGCACTAGAGTTAAAAGTTCAGAATAGCAGAAATCACAGACAAATACATTTCCATGTGTATGCGGCCAAAGATTGCTACATTAGCAGAGCTGTTTATCATTGTTATTGAAAAATGTAGAGATTTTTACACCTTTATAACATTTTCACACATTCAAGGGAGGAAGCCTTAAAATGTCCATCCTAAGTAGTTTTAAAATATCCATGAAAATGATGTCAACAAGACAGCATTACATCCACATGCTGAAAGAAGATGCCAGATTTTACAAAAAAAAACTTGCCTGACATGAAAGAGACAGACATTACTTGCATAACAGTTCATTGTACAGATCAATTCCTGAAAGGTTTTGGACAGATTCCAAAATCAGCACCTGGATGCATCTACTTTTACTGAAACATCTGGAAACTGTTAACATGAGCAGAAGAGCCCTCTTGGACAGAAGAGTCCTTATTTGGAGATGTGCCAGAAAAGAAGGTATCATTGGTCAGTTCTGACCCAATTATGTTAATGCAATGCACAGAATATATACCATATGCACACAAAGAAAAGGCAGAACGACTTATTGGAAGAATTGGGTTGGTTGTTCTCCAAGCTCTCTGCAGGAGTTTGTTAAAAATGATGCTGAAAACCTTGAATTGTAATAAATCCTTTTATAATCAAGAACAGTGTCGGCGGATTCCTCTTCATACAGCATCACAGCATTACTATTAAAAGTCACCACACATCATAACCTGTTAAAACTGTTATGATGGATTTATGTAGCTGAAATTTCAAACTGTTTAAATGTTATAAGGCCTTAGTTCTCTATTAAGAACGGCTCTTCTTTCCCAGAGGACTGCTACAGTATACTTCAGAACAAAGAGAAATAAATGGCTCTAACCTGTAAGATGGTGTGTGTATGTGTGTGTGTGTGTGTGTGTGTGTGTGTGTGTGTGTGTGTGTGTGTGTGTGTTCACAGTAAAACACATCTAAACCACACTTCCAAATATAACTTCAAACACCTCAGTGTCAATGTTTGTTCACCTCATCTCATTCCCAAAAGACACAGTGCTTCCTGTATACAGTCTCACTTACACAACTATGATTACTTTAGCAAGGCCAGACGACAGACAAATGTTTGATCAAGAAAAGAAACACACACTTAAAGAAACTCTCTGTATCCTTTGTCTGGCTACCTTTTATGGATCCAAAATCCTCAAAAAAAAAAAAAAAATAGTATTACAGAGACAAGAACGCATGATTTACAAAACCGAAACATACATGTCAGACATGCGCTACGTGTAATGGAAAGAGTTTCTTGTTTTTGAGTTTGAAGCACAATGACACTTGGTTTGCACATACAAAATGAGCTGGCTGTACATTTCTATATTTTAAGCCATCCCATCTTTATATCAGGAAAGACATCTCAGCATCGGCACATGTATTAGATTTCTGTGATTTTGTTATGTTATGCAATCAGTTGTCACGGTAACAGGTTTATTCATTTTCCTTTCAGCACTCTACCTGATGACATTCTCACTTAGATGTGACTAATAAGTATTATGTTTTCTAAATGAAAAAAAGAACATGAAAAAATACAATGGACTGATTTCAAACAGGTCCACATGAAACCTGTGCTTAAGATCTCCTCGCTCTTCTGTGATAGAACTTTGATGAGACTTTTTTGGATTGATACATGAGATTCCTAAGGCAGTACAACTGTAATCACAGCAGGTGCCCAGAAAACACTGTATAGGCCCTGTATGGCATGACTTTGATGTGAATGGAACCAGTGTTGCAGTTAGAAAGATTCATGCTCAGTGAGTTATTGAGTACATTTCTAAAAGCAGACATAGTGAAAAGGCCTTCAGTTCCCTTCTGTTCCCGTTTTCATTTTCATCATGATTATAACTGTGGTGAAAACGTAGCGACTGAGTGAATGCTTTTATTTTAGCTAGAGAGACATACAGCATATGAGCTTTATGTGTGTGTCAACTGTAAAACGTGTATGTGTTTTCATCTGACTCACCGTCCATCCTCCTCCGTCTGTGGTCATGTCACAGTAGACCTGGAAGCCTGCCGGGTGGTGAACAGGAAATACAGAGTAGATGCCGTCCTCTCTTTGACCACCGTTGTACAGATCACCGCAGTCACGGGGACGCGAGCCTAGGGAGAGGTGAAAGTAGGGAGACATGAAGTAAATTAGGTCCGATATGGCTTGCAAAAGGGAAAGATTGCTTGGAGCGTAAAGTGAACTCAGTAATAAAGAGAAGATGAGGATACATGATGAGGATAAGATGAGATAACACTTGAGATGAGGGTCACACTGGTCTACAGCCAGACAAAGAGAGGAACACAAGTACAGTTTACATGTACAGTAAACATGGAGGAGCAGAGCAGTTCTGGTTCTATGTTGTGAAGTCATCCTGTCAAAATGAGGCCTCACAGTGTTGGCTTACTCAATTATGTTCTTTAAAAGGATAGAAAGAGCAAGGTGAAGGCAGACAATGACTGTGTGGAGAGGGAACAGAAAAGATGGTGGGATTGATGGGGAGAGGTGAGAGATAACACAACGGAGTGTATGTGCGGCGAAGATAAAAACTTAGAAAAACACGGGGCGCAAGTAGGTCAAAATGAAGACAGAAAGGCACGAGAGTGGAGCGCGGACCTGATGCCATAGAGAAGACGCAGATATATAGCACAGCAATAGATTTGAGATAAGCCGTGGACACACATGGAAAACAAGAAAAAAGTCATTATGGAATTCGGAGAGGAAGAAGTATGGCTTCAGGGGCGGATTGGCCATCTCTGGCAAATGCCAGAGGGGCCGGACCATTTTTTTTAATGTGGGCCGGTCAGATTTTTTAAATTTCTTTATATACAAATGAATTGTCTTTACAGGCCGACAGCGCAGAGGACCGGTTTTTATCGCTTGCATGGTTTTACTATGGTTATAATAATAATAATAATAATAATAATAATAATAATAATAATAATAATAATAATAATAATAATAATAATAATAATAAATATTAAGCATTTGGCCAGTCGGCAACGGCCAGCTTGGTCCCGAGATAAGCCGACCGACCCAATCAGAAGTTAGTCAAATTGGGACATTCAGTCAAAATCAAGCACGTCACCTGCAAACGGGATCTCCGTTACACGTCCGGTACACCGAGAGGCTGTACCGGACCCTCTCGGTGATCATGCTGCTCTGGGGGACCGGCTGCACAGTAAGAAGCCGCTGCTGACGGGCGCAGAGCTTCGCCGGCGCTCCGACTGCTGTATGTCCGTGCGGCCGTCTGATGGCATCAGTATTAAATTGTTTCATTACCGGTTAAAAACGTCTCGTCGCGTTAAATAGTAGTCTAATTCAGTGTTTTGGTACAGTTGGTTTTAACGCCTGATTCGAAGTGTAGGCCTATAGGAGTACATATGAAAACCCTGAACAAGCAGCGTCGCTCTGCTCCGTCTTTCTGCTGTGCCCCATTCACGTAGTGTCACGTTTTACACTATAAAGGTTAAACTCTGCGATTAATCCGCGGTTCACATGTATGCATGAACTGTGGTGGTCCGTTACACTGTAGGCTCAACATCACTGATCATTTTTGATCAATAGAAAATATTACACTTCGTAACGTTTTGTATCCATAACATAATTGTGTTATTGTACAATGTAGCAGTAAAAGCAGTAGCCTATGTAAGTCAATAGTACATTTTTCAACTTGGGAGCAAAACGTGCTCCTTGGGGGAAAAAAAGTTACCGTAAAGCCCTGTTCATGCTATTTTAAATAACTGGACTTTGTCTATCTGGCCCATGTCCCAGATGTGAAAGCCCCCTTACTGGACTACTGAATATAATAATATTCCATTATATTTTGTATTTTAAATTGTTACCTGCCACCAGAATGTTGTGATTTCCTTGTCATAAATATAGACGTTTTTACCATAAATTGGTGCCCAAAAATTGATCAGAATGCAGGAAGTCTTTTACCCTCAAAATTTCCTGGGGGAGACCAGACCCCCTCTGCTTTATGTGTTCCCACAAAGGCCAATTCTGAGCAAGGAAAAACCCTGAATTATAATCAAAGACAGCCATAAAAACATTAAAATTGCAGAGTTAGAGAGTTAAAACAGACGAACAGATGCAGAACCAGACAAACAGTACAGTGTCAACAGAGAGAAAGATGGACAATCAAACAGGCAGACAGTGACAACAAAGAACAACATACTGTAGAGAATGACAGTAACAGCATACAAACGGCATAAACAGACTTGTTATAAACGTGTGCTCTTTAAAAAGTAGTAAGCATTGTTTGCCATTTAATTACATTAAATGTTTAAAAATCTGTTACATATGGTACTGCTTATATTATTTCACTATCTGTACGCAAATGTAATTAGTGAATGCAGGTGTCTGTGGGTGGGGCTGCATGGTAATGTGGGCTGGTGTGACTACAGTGCCAGGGCTGAACTTTGGTCGCAGTCCGCCCCTGTATGGCTTAGTGATTAGATATATACATTTGAGTGATACGACACCGATAAAGAGACAGGAAGAGTGGAGAGTATATAACAGACAGAAATGGAATTCAGGAAAAGTTAGTGCAGAGAAAAAGAGACAGCGACAGGGAGCATGCAATGTATACAGCAGAGCAGAACAGCAGCACCCTTGTCTGTGACTGAGAAACCCGTTTTACACAGGGGATACAAAATCTATTCCCAATGAAAGCAGGACAGGAACTCTGTGATAAGGACAATGTCATAGATTATGCATGCCAGCCTCTGCAGGGTCAAACCCCATAGTTAAAAACAGCGAGGAGAGCTCTTGAAAAGGCCATACAAGGTTTTTTTTACAGTCCCTACATGATATGGAATGTTTGGTCTCCCTGAAGATTTTCCATTTCTCCGTGTAAGCCTTGACTACTGAGCTCCGACTTTCATCATCATCATCATCACACATGAATGGTAACATTTCCCAGTTCTTCTTTTCGTTAC
This sequence comes from Zingel zingel, assembly GCA_023566125.1. NCBI lineage: Eukaryota > Metazoa > Chordata > Actinopteri > Perciformes > Percidae > Zingel > Zingel zingel. Next base: position 25,952,613 of record CM042329.1, on the reverse strand, counting down.
AGGGAACTGAAGCTGTCTGGGTTTCATGGGACATTAAAAAAGAGACTATCATCATTATTTAAGAATTTGGTCCTCTACCGTATAACAATGGCTTTCAGTTTAATGATGCCTTACTGCAGAGACATTTTTTCTTACAAGGACCCCCCCTCATGATCATACTAATACTCCAGGTCCACTTTAGCCCTGCAACTTTGTTCGCACATAATTTAACATAGATTTTTGGGCTGTTGTGGGCTAAAATATATTCATATTCCAAACCTTTCTATTCCAGTGACAACATGTTACCTAGCTATCTAAAGTCTTAACAGTTTCTGGTCATCGCCCACCCTTCCTGTTGTCTGTTTTAACCATTGTTGACTTTATGGTGAAATTAATTTTTTTCTTACTGTCAACAAAACCCATGAACAGAGCAAAGACAACAATGTGTGTCTCTCAATACTTTCTAAAAGTCTGAACAGCCTTCCTAAAGCACAGTAGTTTTGTAGCAAATGTGACTCAAACAGGAGGATCATTTTTTGGGCATTTTAGCCTGCAAACTTTAGACAGGACAGCTGTACACAGGAAAGGGGTCGAGAGAGGGGGAAGACATGCAGCAAATGGCCGCAGGTCAGACTAAAACATTGAGCCGCTGCGTCGAGGACTGAGCCTCTGCATATGGGCTACCTATGCGCCCCTAGATATTAATTTCTAATGATGTGTGTATAATTTGTGCGTATGTGTGCACATGCTAGTGCGTGTGTTAGCAGTAGGAAGGGACCTGTTCTGAATCTCATGTGTTTGCAACAAAATACTTTGCATAAACCCTTCAAAGTAAGTCGCTCCGACATCGCAGGAGCTGCATAGTGGGAACTGAACTCATTTAAATGCACCCTGCCCTCACATTTCCAGCCATTATAGTTGTTCCCAACCATGTATATGTCCTGGAACTGTCTATATATGTTTTGTCTTTCTTTTGTTTTAAAAAAGCAATTTTCGTAACACTGAATAATTAATGTGGCAGCAAAATAATAATAATAATAATAATAATAAAGAAATCTACCAAATGTCAAGCCAGTACTTGCACTTGTGTGCTTACTGATGACAAGAGAAATAGGCTTTAACGTGTTAACCTTTTCAGTAGTGAAAGCCACTGTGCAACATTACAGCAAAGTCAGGCAGCCTATGAACTGAAAAGTAGGACTTCTACGGTGGTTTTGTACAACTCAGAAACCCTGCTACAGTCAGAGCTGAGAAGGGCTTCACTGCTGTCAGGTTTGGATTCATATAACTTTGAAAAGTCCGATGCTGCTCTTATGGGAATCCAATGCAAACAGTACAGAGATGAGTACTTCAAATACCCACAGGCACAGTGGGACAGACAGGCAGTACAAAAATATTCATGGTTGTGCCCCAATCCTAAACACATACTGTATGCACACAGCTGTAAAGAGACATCAAATATTTAAAAAAAATGTGCTGTTGAGTATATGTGCATAGTTTTTTTTTATATTTATTCCTCTGTTGTGCCGTCTGATGAGTATTTAGTAGACTTAATCTCAAAGACAGGGGGTTAACATGCTTACAAAGAATCTTGCACAGTAAACCTTACACAGATAATTTGTGAAGCGCTATCCATGGTGCTGAATCTTGATGCTGGTTGGTCAATTATTCTGAATGTTGTGCAGCTTTACTCCTGACATTTACATAGCTTTAGGACATCTATGTTTCAAATAGGTCAATGTGAAGCACTTTGTGAACATACCAGAATTTCATGTGGCGATCAATTATAAATGAAAATATTCCATTATACCCTATTGGTATTGTCATGGCAAATAGTTATTATAGGCTACATGGGATCCAATTTATTAAGTATTTATTTGAATTAGCTCCTGGCTCTATATAAAAGGCAAAATATACAGATTGAGCCACACAGGGGAGAATAACAGCTATTTTCCCTTAATATTAGGCTGTTATTTTCGCCTCTCTTGCCTGTCCAGAATACAGTATAATGTAAAGTACAGGAGTGGGTATATTTGCTTTCAAATTAAATGCTTCTTTCTGTATGCTGTCATCCCTTGCAGACAAGATACAAAAATGCACGCAACTCTTACATAAACAGATAGATAAAGTTAACAAGGATATATTTATTCTCCCAAATTCTCTCTTATCAATGTCACAAATAATAATATTTCCAAGCATTCAGCAAGTGTATCCCACAGTCCAGTGCGCTGTCACTAAATCTGCTTTTCACGATAGCTAATGAATAGGTCTGCATATTTCAGTAATCCCATATCCCCAAAAAGACGAAATAGTTTTTTTTCATCCCAATAATTTATGCACATTTTATTTTGTTTTAAGAGTAAAAAAAAAAAATGTTTATAACTCATTAGTTGGTTTAATAAACTTCTTTCATATACATTTGTTAAACATAGGCTCATGTAGGAAAATATTAATAATAAGCTGTCAGAAATACCTGACAGAAAGCTGACTGAACTGGACACTTCTTTCATGGAGTGTCGGTATAAAATAATGACAACGGCCTAAATGAGCCGTACTCCAGCAGTGACAACGGGGCTCATTACAACCTTATACTGGCTGCTGACTTTACCCTGCAAGTTTTACAGGAATATATTTTGAAAACACACATAGCTCATACATAATCATCCCTTATTATGAACACTTTACCAGACGTTTTCCCTATGAATATAATAAGACAAACAGATGTATAATCTAATACAAACAAAACAAAACAAAACAGTGATGTTACAGTATTTGATGCTGTCATGGGGCCGAGGGAAGCAGAGGGTCCTTGGTTCAAGTTCCCAATAACAGAGTGTGGACTAGTAGCTGGAGTGGTGCCATTTTGCCTCCTGGGAGTTGATGAAGTGCCCTTAAGCAAGGTACCAAACTACCCCACTGCTCGGGACATCTTTGCATACATAACGTATAGTTCCTGTTTGTGCATGTGTGTATTTGGGCCTGTGTGTGTGACATATACGTATATAACAACAGAGTGAAAAACCCTTGCAGGATTAATAAAGAACCTAAAGTAGAATAGCTACCTGCTGTTGCATCATATTGTGAGTTGTTCTTGTAACTGTGTTCTCCTCATACAATGTGCATACAGCTCATAAATGCAGGTCATAAATTAACTAATGATTGCCTTCGCAATGGGAAACAATGTTTCCGTCTCTGTTGCTGTTATCATTAATATAGAGCCAGAAGACAACAAATTAAAATAAAGCTTGAAGAAATTACTCCACAATTGAGTTTTAATACCTGCTGTGAAATAACATTTCTGCTAACATCTAAGAAACAATCGCTCTACCAATTAATTTTTAATACATATCGCCACCCACGATTCTGGTATGTTTCAAGTAATGTTTACTGATTGCTTCAGAAAATCTGGTTAAGGCATGTCAATTCTGGTAGGCGATATCAGGCGTAGAACTGTGTGAAACACATGGCTGAACCACCAGTGAAAAAGTTCAGCACCATGGACAGAGCTTCAACCAGTCAAGCCACACTGGCCTATAAAAACCACGCATCTCAGCCAGTTTTTTTTTAGCTTTTTAAAATAATTTAGTAGCTTTTTTTAAATCGTTTATTTAGCTTAAGGAGATTTTCCAACCCATGAAGGACCACTTAATTTGTCAGTTTATCTAAAAAAATTTAAAAAAAATTGGTTTCCATTGGACAGAAAGGCTATGTTCATTTTTTATGTAACGGTTTGGTTGGTCTTTATCTGACTTTAGGTAGACTTCAGATAAAATCGTGCATTACTAAAGTAGTACAACTATAATAATTTATAATAATTTAATTTCTTTTTTACGTGTCTATTCTCACACTTCTTAACCCAGAAGATCCACTGATATTTAAAACACAAGTGTAAAGTTACTCAAAAAAACAAAAACATTTCAGATTAATGTTAAAATGCATCAACATCATCAGGCACAGGTAAGAATTTTAGAACACAACAGCTGATATCAGGTGTGCAAGCTAATTGCTCAGTTGCACCAATTAGGCTGATGATGTCACCGGCTAACAGTAAAATAGGATAATAATAAAACACCCAATCGTGATGTGAAGCACTTCTGTTCCTTAGAGCAAAAGTAAAAGTACATGCCTGTTCCCTCGTGTTTGCAGATTTATGAGACGTTGTTCACATTCTCCCATTGTAAACACGCTCTCGTACAGTGCTATTATATGCTGAATACATGAGCTCTGTGCTCCTAGGCTACCTATGCACGGGCAATCCAACAGGGGAATGCAATCGGGTATACTGTGCTGGGTTAAAAGCCTTCCAATGGGATGATGCCTCTGGCCATTCTCTGCCTCTCAGCAACACGGCCTGGTGGACATGCAAGTAATTTCTCATGCACAGTAAAAAATTCCACATCTCTACCAAGGCCAGTGGATAGTGTGGATGAGCTGTGGCTCATGGAATCATACTGATATACCCATGAGAGGTTGAGTTGAATGAATATGTGGCAAGATGGATGACAGCCCACACTGGAATATAATTTTATAGAATAGTGCAGTCGGGCTGACAGAGGATGGGATCACAACATGGAGCAGAATACAGTGGCACAAGGTCACACATTTAGGTAGCCAGTGAAGTCTGAATAATATATACAGAGACAGAGGGACAAATTGAATACCAGACAGACAAATCTACAAAGAAGAATCCAATCTTGCCAGACAGGTACAGATAGTCAAGCCACGCCTCATTTCTCTTACCATTGGCGCAGCCCTTGAAACGGGCCCCTCTGACTGGTGCCCTCTGCAAGTCGGCCTTGACACGCGCCTTCAGGCCCACATTCTCCTTCTGCATGGCGTTAAGAGCATCACTCACTGAGTTCACTACCTTCACCATGTTGATTTGACTGTCTGACAGCAGCTGTAAAACACAAACATAGACACATTAGTTACATTTATTAAAACAAAATCATTTTACGAAGAACTACAAGCTGTGTGTGCTTTAATATTACTTCCGACCATTTCCCAAAGTGTTTTTACAACCGTCCAGAGAGTGTCAGTGATTTCCTTTTATTTCACTACATTATAAAAAATCAGACGTGTTGCTTAGAGTTAGAATCCTTAAGATTTTGATTATATCAAACCCAATTTTTGATGCTATTTGTGGCTTGTATTTATTAGACTATAGCCATTAGCTCCATAGTCCACAATTTCTGCGCTTGATTAAAATGTAAAACAATGCATGCACATAAAATGTAATTTCTGTATAACGTATGTAATGACATAATTTGAAAGAGCAGAACAGCCAGTTCCTAGGCATTTAAAAGAGAAACATATTTGCATCAGTACTGGTAAAGTGATAAAAAGAAGACATATAAAGACATTTTCATCATGGCCGAACGTCTAAGGAAATACATGGGCTGCTAGTCTTCTTCAGTTGTATTTCTGACAGTGTAGCTTCTCACAGTATGTTTCTTGCCCCCAGTCATTTGGAACGGAAATCTGAGACTTGTATTGTTAAGAACTTCTTAACGCTATCACCAGTAAGCACAGGTGTTGCCAAATCAACCAGAACAGAGAGCTTACGGATTATAGCTTGAAGATAAGCAATCAAAACATTCTTTTCCTTTGATTTTGTCAGAGTTACATCACAATCGCATAGTTGCACCTGCAAAGAGGGACTTAAGAAATTCGCCCTTTAGGGTGCTCAGGGATGATCCACCATCTGACATTCTAGAGTGCATCGCCAAATCGTTATAATGTGAGAAGTGAACGAGTTCATTCGATCTATCTCATTATGTCCATGTTTATGTAATGTATGTCTTCTGGATTGTGGCGGTAGCGCTTTTCAGCAACAAACTCAGATGTCGGAGCATCCTTGAACACACCAGCAAGGACAGTTTTCACAGTAGTTTCAACTGCATGACCATGAGATGACAATTTGACTTTGAAAAAATAAGTTGAGGGGGGGAAAAATGTGTGCATATTGAAAATGAAAACCAAAGCCTGCCTCGAGGGAAAGTATCTCTATCTAAAAAGTTTTGGTTTGGTAGGCTACTTAATTTGTAGTTAATGGGCTAAATCATACAGTATATCACCACTGGAACAGTAAAGTCATTTAGGGACCTTTAGAAAAACAAAAGTGCAAAGACTGCCCTGTGTAGCAAAGACGCCACATGGTACCCTATCCCATAATGCACCCTGGTGAATGCTGTAAAATAGAAAGGGCCCTGTGGGACGGATGGTGATGAATGTATGTGCTAGGCCTTGCAGAGAGCAGAGTAACCTCCCTGATCTGCTGTGATCACTTTCTTACCTGCAGCCCTTTATACGCTGTTCATTGCCAAAAGGTTGTTTTCACATATTGCCCTAGTTGGCGAACACTTACAGTATGCGCAGCCAGATGTTGTGCCCCATATGTATACACACACACACTATACCTTTGCAGGTATGAAACTACCTTATGCTCACACACTCTCTCTCTCTCTCTCTTCTTTCGTCTTCCTCCACTCCGTCTCTCATCCACATACACACATGCACACATGCACACTCACAAACTCACACAGACCTGCAGTGCTGAAAGTCATATATACTGTACAGGGTTCAGGGTCTTCTATCAAAAAAAACCTGGTTGCCTTTCCCTGGTCTCAATAAATACTGTATGCAACACACCTCTGAGGCACAACAAGCTGCACTGCAATCATATTACATGGGCACTGGGGCTTAACCCACACACAGTCATAAACAACACCACCACATTTTAGGCACCCACATGCAAGTGCAAAGACCACACACACACACACACACACACACACACACACACACACACACACACACACACACACACACACACACACACACACACACACACACACACACACACACACACACTGTGCTCAACAGCTAGCCAGGATACAGCTGAGAAAACTGGGTTAACTGCTTTGTCTTTGTGTGGAGGGGTAAAGCAAAGTGGCTTTATTTTACAGAAGATTTTAAAAAGGTTATAACATGTTTGATACATTGGTTTGCCTCCAAGTGTTGTGTACTTCCAGTGTTGTATTTTCTTCCTTGTGTACACAGCATGTTTGTTTTTTGTGTGTGTGTGTTCAAAGAGAGAGACAAAAGCAGACAAGTGTCTGCAGTCTTAATTTTAAGCCTTGACTGACACATCAATTAGGATCCTGATGTAATTAGCTCTCATTAGGCAGCCTTTCCATTGGCTCACAAAATCAGTCACACCACAGCACTTAACACAGGGAGCTTTGTTTGTGAGTCAAGCTTTAAACACAATATGTGGCAGACTCATGAAAGGCGTCCTTAAATCTCAACATGATTCACACAATAATGTGTGATGCACCAGCACTAAAAACAAAATCAAGCTTTACTACAGCGTTACTGTAGTTTAAATCCAGTTTTGTTCAATGCATCTAAATTTACATTAATCATGATTGAATTATTTTGTCAAAACACACAACAGGTGGGCTTTTGTTGGCCTCAATCAGATGTCCCACACAGCAGAGACAATTCCCTGTGGGGTAAAGTCACAGAACAGAAAGGAGTTGCAAAAAACGTAATTCAGCCACCATCTGCCAAATACCACATCTTCACCTCACAGACAGCGGCTGTCCAGTCAAATGGAGCCTGGATGTGCAAATGGGAGAAGTGAAGAGGAGCCCATCAAGATGTCGCCGACGCTTTCCTCCTAACTGGTGTAGCTCTTACAAGTTGAAAATAATGTAAACCCTTGAGCACATTTGAACGATTCCATGCCTTCACTTATAAATCAAGGTAACCAATATGTTTAAAAATGTATTGAGAGAACTTCTAACAACTGTACTTTGCTGGACACCTATCAATCAGTGCTGTGAGAGGACCGCTAAACACACTTCATAATGATGCTCTGTGAATGCTGAATGATGTGGTTTTTGTTCCTTCAGAAATCCCCCTTCAACTGAAAAGTTCCCAAGAATCTTACAGCACTGAGTATAAGAACTTGTTTCTTAGTCACAATCTGAATATTGTAAAAATTACTTCTCAGAGGCTCAAAGGCATCCTACTAAAGCTGGAACAATTAATCAAGTGTATTGTTTGATTAGTCCATCGACAAATAATGAATCTACAACTAACTTTATAATTGTATATAATTCATGTATTGTTTCAGTCATTTTCAAGCAAAATTATCCTGTTTCAAGTGTGAAGATTTATTATTTTATTATTTTTTGTTATGTCATTGTAAAGTGAATGTTGTTGGGTTTTGGACTAGTGATGGGTACTTTTTGTTCACTATTTTTTGACAAAACAAATAATTTATTAATCAAGAAAATATCCAGCAGATTAATCGATAATAAAAATCTTCATAACTTGCAGCCCTGCATCCTACAAGAGCGCAGATCCCGGACCGAAAAAAAAATCCTGCCAAATGATAAGATACAAAAAATATATTATTATATAAGATGATATCAACATCAGATGTCCACAGGGTACAGCCACATTGATTGTTCCTTTGTTACAGTGTTGCTCTTTGGCAGCCATGTAGCTCCCAGCCACCTTTTCCTCCCACGTCAAGCATTTCAGAGAAATCTGGACATTTTTCATCTTTTGGCAGCTTTGTTCATCTGACTCCACCTCCTCCTCAAGAGCAACTGTATGGCTAATTATTTTCCCTTTGTGTTGTTTGACTGATGTCAATAAGCTACAGCTGGAGCTTTTTTTTTTCAAAGAAAAATGCACATTTAGAATCCAGAAAGTACATTAAAGATACCTAGTATTTCATGTAAATACTTGTCGCAGAATGCTAATCTAACCTCTGCCTCACTGACTGTATTTATCTTGTTAAACAGAAACCATAAATCATAGACATATGAGGCCTCTGAAGCAAAGAAACTATGAATAAAGGATTAACCGATGATGGACAGAACATTAAAAGGAATGTTTTCATAGAAATCTGATTGACATCACACAGACAGCCTCTGGTCTTTGATAAGGTTTTTGGTGAAAGTCCACTAGCCGTGCAATTAAATCAATAGTAATGTAACAAAGTGGTGGGATAGCCCTTTAATGTCTGTGTGCACTTGGCCAGAAGTCTCTCTAAAGCGAGAGTCCTTATTCAATATGTAATGTTTTCCATTTTTGTCTCCTATGTGCGATCACAGTTTTGGCATATATATATATATATATATATATATATATATATATATATATATATATATATATATATATATATATATATATATATATATATATATATATATATATATATATATATATATATATATATATATATATATATATATATATATATATATATATATATATATATATATATATATATAATAATAAGTAATCTCTAAAGGATATTGTTAATGTTCTAGGCAAATAGCATTTTGTTTTTATATTTTTTTTCTGTACATTCTGTGATAACATATATTTTTAAGTGCCTCTGTACTAAAAATAGAACTATATTTACGTTGTTCTGTGTTGTTCTGATGACAGTGGTTTGGACCCTCTAAAAACACTCATTTGTATTGCTTTGAAGCTTTATCTTTAGAGCTTCCTATTTGCTTAATTAAATTAGATTTCCACGTTATGACTTGTGAATGTGACTTTTTATCATTATCCACTCTTATTGAGGTTGTGAAGTTATTCGTATCACATCCTGCAACAAGCACTCTGAATTTTACTTTTCCGACTCCTCAAACGACTTTGTGTTGACCAGAATGAACATCTTGAGGCAATATGGTTTTCTATTATAGAGCAGCAGAGGCTCGACCCGAGATCTTTAGCAGAGGTTGTGGGTGTCACTTGCCCACAACATTAATATTCCACAGGCACATAATTCGGTTTAAACTGTAACCTGTGGTTCAAGGAAATCAGAAAGTCATGCTCTTCCTTGCAGCATTGCAGTTTCTTTTGCAGTCAGACATTGTGCAAAACTGAACGTCAAGTCAGCTGAATATGTGAACTAGATTTTATGTCCGTAGGACTTCTGCTTTCGGTATTGTAGCACTTCTAATTTTTTTTTTTTTTATGCTGAAGGGGTGCATTAGTGCAGGTCACAAAAGCCCCAGGTAATGGGCATTATACGTGGTTGCCTACACTGCATGTGCAGGGCTGTCAATGCTCGTCAGAGTAAAAAAAATACATTAACAACTTGACTGTAATTCATTCCCCTGACAAAAGTTTGCACTTGTTACAATGAGAAGGATCAGTGGAGACAGTAACCTGAGTGATATCCAGGAGACTGTAATGAGAACACTTCTTAAGATTTGAAGGTATGCACCACAGAAATGTGAGAAGAATGTTAGAGTGGAAGTACTTTGGGACTTGGGTAATTTGGATTTTGTGTTAAAAATTCTATTGAATTTACATAAACTGTGATCCTGAAGTTGGGCTCCCTTCGCTTCATTAGTTTTCTACAAGTGATGACTACAGAGAGGTAGTTTGGCAGGATAGCTGTGTGTGTGTGTGTGTGAGTTTATTCCTTTATTGATTTTTATTTTTAGAAAATTGCTTTTTTTCATATTAACTAAATGTAAACACATTTTCTGACAGTATTCAATCTGGCCCATGAAATCATAGCACAGACAGCACTAATGAAAGTACTCAATAATACTGATTAAAGAAACATATCAGGCTGATACGGTGCTTAATCACTTCAGGTTGTATCTAGAAATCATGGGCTATGTTGTTGCCATTTAGCAATCGTAAATCTGAAGGGGTCAAGTCATGAAGAGCCCCCGAATGTTCAACTCCTAGGCCTCTAATATTCAGGGGTAACTTAAGGAGGAAGACATATACTTCCAGTATCATGAGTTTTGCACCTTGTTCATCACTCTGAAACCTAACCATCAGTTAAATGTTTTGTTAGCTTCAAGGTTCAAAATTAACTTCTTGTCCATCAGCCAAATAGCTAGTCAATGTTCAAATGTTACCAGCCACTCAATAGATCACCATTGTTTTTGGCTGGTGAATGAAGCAAATCTACCAGCCACTTGCATATTTTACCAGCATTTGGCTGGTAAATGTTACACATTTTTAACCCTGGTTAGTTTTCTAAATTGTACTGACCCCATCAGTGTGGTTTATTTGAGTGCCAATGTGTACCTTTTGTATCTAAGGCTGTAAGCAGACAGTGTGAAAAATGAATAGGTCAGTTTGTGAAAAATCCAAACACATCGCTCCTGAACCAACTGCAATCAGATTCTCCTGCTTATCTCCTCAGATGCATGTGAAAGGGTTTCTCTCTATATGGCAGGGTGAAACTCTTCTACAGGGGGCTGTGGTGCACTGCACACAGAGCCAATACTAACACTGGCACAGTCAGCTCTGTGTCATCGTATAAATCAGAAGTCCTGGCTACAGGTGGTCCATAGATCACACAGTCACACCATGGTGTCAGGCAGAAACTGTGGATGTGCACACCACATGCCTTGACTCAAAAGAGAAAATCAATCACCCAGTGTCGGGGCTGCCAGCACCACCTCCACTTAGCCCTAGTGACCACTACACTGTGCCACCTACACCACATTAACAGCAGTAGGGACAGGCCCTCATTCCGCCTCCACTGCACTGCCAATCAGCACCCATGGTTCCTTAGCCCACAGAGGCAGCGCAAATCAATCCAGTGAGTTTTTGAGTGATATCTATACAATGTTGAACCCTGAGCTAAAGAGATCTGGCTTAAAGAAAGGATTGGCCAAAGCAGAATGCATTCAAATGTTGTATGGCTGGGAGCTATGTAATCAATTTACTGCAGAACAGAGAGACTGAGCCTGATGGGCCACAATTAAAAAAGCATGTAGTGTGAAGATTTTCCACACACATTTAAGAAAATACATCATCAATAAATCAATGCAGAAGGAGCGAAACTAAAGGGGGGTCTAATCATGTTTCCGTCCAATGTGGAGTCTGTCTTGGACATCTAGGGAAATGTTATGCTTTCTTATTGAATTAATGTGTAAGTTGTTCTGTTTCTTGAATCGTGATGTGCATTTCTTCCCCTGTGACCTCATCTTCAAACACTAGACTGAGTAAGTCTACTCAGATGAAGCCCATTTGCACTTTAATCTAGCCGTTATTGAGCTTGGACAGTGTAAAAAGAAAAGAGAAAGTTGACATTGGATTAATGAATAATAGTGTTTTGATTTTGCAGTCAGCAAAAGGAAGGAACTTGTCTTCAAGTCTAATGAGCGGTCACACATCTCAAGGTGGTTTCACAATCAATATATATTGATAAGTGTTTCACAATCCAGTCCTTGAGCACCTCTGTATAGTACTTAATGTCATGAGAAGTGAGTCTTGCACACTGGATTCAGTTCATCTGTTTTTACGGCACAACCAATTACCCTTATGTTCAATCATAAAAAAAACAAAGAAAGAAAGAAAAACATGTTCCAGTTTTTCTTCACAAAATATTTAGTTATGGCAAAAGACTATTCTGCAAATTATTGGTACATGATTTTTTTTTCTTTCTCAAGCCACAGTTCAGCATCTAAATAGCTAGTAATCATGTGAGCACCATTCATGGTTATGTGCCCGAATGGGACAAAAATGGGAAATAATTCATGCTCAACATACCAGATCATTTAGGGTGCATGGATTTTTTAGTACATTACACAATTTATAATAAATCAGGACAAGGATGCTAGGGCTTCTGAAAATTCAATAATTAACGTATAAAATCTTTTAAAAAAACACCACCTTTATCTTTTGTGTTATATTGTGCCTTAATTACCACTCTAACCTTGGCAATTCTCTATGACCTTACGATAACATTGCATGTCCACTGTGTCTCTGTGTGTGTATCTCACCTGTATGAGGCGTCCCTGCTCCGTCTGCAGTGTGTTGAGGTCTTGCCCCAGGCTGCCCTGCCCCCTACGTAAGGATTCATAGTCCATTTTCAGTTGCCCCGCGTGGGCTGATAGCTTGGCCACCTCCTCAGCCAGACTGACAAGAAGAGCCCGATCCTGGCCTTTCACGGACTTCAGGTCAGAGTCGTGGTCGGTTAGTGAGTGGAGCAGTGACGTCTGCACACCCTCCAGGCGCAAAAAGTTACTGTTGTAGTCGGGACAGTTTGGGTCGATGAAGATGTTGATACGAGAGCCATCGCCTCTCTCAACCGTGACCAGGGCATTGGCTTCATCCTGATTGGTCGAGATGTGGGGTAGGCCATCAGACATGGGTGGGGCTTGGTAGTGATTCATAAAAAGGATGGTGCCAGTTACAGTGACAGCCAGCAAAACAGCCACGAAGAGCAGGATAGTGCAGAGCAGGTAACTGCAGCTCATTCTCTGTAAGTAGGAAGAAAGAGGTAAGGAAGAAGGAAGGGAAGAAAATAAGGAAGGAAAGAAGAAAAAAGGTAGGTGTTAGAACACAGTTGCTAGAACACCAAAAGCAAAAACCCTGCCTTATTCAAAAAGAAATGAGTTTCATCCATCATTGGGGATATTTTGAATGACAGGTGGTCAGTACTCAGCAATATAAACATATTCACATCTGTCCAAATGTAGTTTTGAATGATTTATGTGGCAACATAATGTGGATTACTGCCAGTGCTCTCTCAAAATTCTCTAAAACTCCCTGTATGTCATCAGAGTGGTGCAGCAGAGGGAGGAGACACCTCTAGTCAAGGCACTGATGTTCCATCTTTCCATGTCAGAGACAGGAAAGAAAACAATATAAACCTGAAACAATAGTAGCCAGAAAGAGAAAGTAAGGCAAAAGAGACTCAGACAGCCTATATAGTTTAAATGAATTAACAGAGAGTCGAATCCTCTTAGACGAAAAAAAAAGGCAGACCTCTACCAGTAAAACGGTCTCCATTATCTGGACAATACTGTAAAGACCTTTACAACTTTTATGATCTGGCTCCCTTTTCCCACTCAGGTCAAAAGAACTAGCAATGGATAGGAGAGAGCATTATGGTCCACCTATGCATGATTAACAATGCCTGGCTCCCCCATATATTCCACCAAATGAATCAGCAACTGATCTCTTACTGATCTTTTTTTCTTTACTGGAGGATGTTTTTCTGTGAGAATATGTGGGCAGTGTTGGAACCTAACAGTTTTGGCGATAGTATTTGGCGAGAAATTTAAAAAGGCCAAAGAGCAGCCTGTAGGGAAGTCACCAGCCTGGAACCCCAGACTACTAAGACAAAGTTAAATTTTCCAAAATGGAGAATGCACCTTCAAACACGAGGAGAAAACGGCAGACTGGTGGAGGACCTAAGAACTGCAACAATGAGTTTTCACACCTTCAGCTTCACTTTGATTCTCCCATTGGTTCAGCGGTACCATAAACACAGCATGGGGCCTTAAACTATAAAACCTACTGACACACAGAAACGAATGTCTTCTGCTTGTGGATCACACTGCTACAGGAAGCACACAAGCTTGTGCTAAAAACTTCTACTTTCTGGCGAAAGTGGATTTATTTTGAGGTGTTCTGAAGAACGCTACTGGATCCTGGAAACACACGTCGTGTTTCAACGCTGCAGAGAGAACAACACGTTCTGTAGAAGGAAATCGGACGCTGTTTCTTCAAAGTCGAGTCTGGCTTGTTCCCCGCTGTCCCGGGTACCAGCACGTTTCTCCGTGCCGCTGACTAGCACACGGACCCGCTCTGTTATTTCTGTGGAAATCTATAGATAGAAACAACGAACTGCGCACCCAAAGTAAGAGGCTTTATAGTGTTCTGGGCAGATTAGGACAGGGTGTGTTTTATTAGTGAGTAATTTGCTATAGTTGTTATTTGTGTTACCATTAATGTGATCTGATTAATAATGTGCTACGGATGTACGGTTGATTATTAATCTGATGGTGACCGCTGTGTCCCATTATTTTGCTGTGAATGTATCTTTGATCACGATACTGTTGATGTTGTGTTGATTAATGCAGCTTGGGTAAACTGTAAATGCTACATTGCTACCTCCTTCCACGGAGTGTAGGTACTGCACACCTGAGTGGTTATAATGCCCCCCCCCCCCCCCCCCCCCCCCACCCCCCAGTCAGACGAAATTCTCAGAGTCTGCCCTAATTTCACGTTAGTCCAGACATGAGTGATGGAGAAGGCTGGTCATTATCGATAACCAAGATCTAAATATATATCTCTTTCTTTCCTCTTTTACTAATCTCTCACACACACATATACCCAAGCTCACGGCTAACCCCCCCCCCTCCCCCCCTCCCAGCCACACGTGTAGCTGCCACAAAACTGCAGACATGTTAGCTTTAGCAGCTAGCCTTGCTAGCTGCCTCAGTTATTCACAAGATAAACTAACACCTAGCCTATTGTCTGTAGCACATAGCTTAGCCTGAACGAGCTAACGGCTAATTTTGGGCCTAGCCTACAACTACCGCCAAAGGATTATTGATTGGCCATTGATCATTTTGAAGTTAATAAATTCTACTATACTTTAAATAGCAGTTGTCTGTGATTATTTGTGTACTTATTGTAATAATTGCTGGTTGAACACAGGTCACTTCCTCGAACTTCACCCTTCCTTTTGCTCCTTTAAAGAATCAGATAGATTAACCAAGTTAAGATCAGTATTTTAAAGGGAACGCCACTAATGAGACTATTTCACAGTTCAATATTGGCCCCTGAAGTTTCAGGGTGGTGCCCCGTTTTGATTGTTTGTCGATTTGATAAAGTTATTAATAACCATATTCATAACTGTATTCATATTGATAAAACATATTTGATAATTTGCCAATAATTAGATCTGTACACCTACGAGTACCCAATAGCAGGTGTGTGGAAGTGTGTGCGTTTGTTGCTGTATGTGGAACTGTGAGTGAGTGCAAGCTCATTAATATGTAAATTAGCTGCACAAGCACACTGCAGCCCACTAATAGACAGCTAATGGTCTGCTTTACGATAGAGGTTTATGGTTTCTTTAATGTGGAGAAAATCAATTGTGTTGTCCAGGAAAAACTGCTATCCACTGTGTTTGCCCACAGTAAAGAAGTTGTAACTCCCCCAACAACTTGTCCATGTGGGGGCCAACATATGGGATCACTGTGTGGTTCCCAATTATTAGCCCACATAGTATTGAGGTCTGAGGATGATTTATTACATGGGCCTTAATTGTAACCTTCCTTTGTCCAATCATGAGCCAACGTAAATGTACACAAAAGGGGTTTATATGGAGCCTGACGATGGTTTTCTCACATGGGCCCCATTTGTAACCCCCTGGCTTTATTAACAACTCACATGGACAGATCCATATGGGGCCTGGAGCCAGCGAGCACATTTTTCAAGGCCTGGTGAGTCCCTGTTGGAATCTTATGCTTCACAAGATTTTAGCTGTAATTTAAAAAATCTAACCCACAACACAAACAAAAAGCAAGCATCAACTCTGTAAATAATGCAATATATGCATTTGGTAGATTATTGCATTTAAAAAAAAATTATCTGGGTAATACCTGAGAAGACATGCTGCTTTACCAATCTACACAAAAATACACGATTCCTTTATTCTAGAGGGGAACAAACCCATTTTTGAGAGGGTGATTGGAAAATGACTACTTTCATCACATATTATATGTATTGTTGATTTTTTCTGTTTTTACTCCTGTGATTTAAAAATATATTTGGTTGGATCTACTAAGTACATTGATTAAACTAATGCATTATTGTTTTTCTGCAGGGGCAAACTTTACTGTGGCTGCTGTTTTCTATGGAAGCACTGTCACTGAAATGTGCCTGTAGGCTCTATTTGTCCAAATGGGTTGGAAACTGTGCATGCATACACACATTATTTTCACACAGCCCTTTCTGCCAAATACTTTTAACAGACAAGCAAGCACCATGCACATATTGCAAATGGAAAAATTGGATTACTTTGTCAGAACCTTCCCACTTCTTCCCGTTTTTTCTCCACCACAAATACATCATCACAGAAAAGAGCTCCAGGGAAGTATTGCCGAATATAAAAAATACATTTTTAACATCTAACTTAAGATGTAGACCCAGACTGCATGATGGAATTTCTCTCTGCATGTCAAAAAGTGTTTTTAGTTTCCCCCCCTCTGTTTGTTTGAGTGTACGTGCAGTTAAGTGATTACTCTATGACTGGGCTTGGCACGGCCTGGCTGTGGCACGGTGTCTGTGCTGTACATAATGTGTATAATGGCCTTCGCTACACAATGGCTGCAGTTTAACATCAGAACAGTTTCACTGAGCTCTATCGCCAGCGGGCCAAGACATCAGTGGAAACCATCATGGGCACTGCACTAAATATTAATTGTTAGCATACTGATTGTTAACTTAACATAGAGAAGATATATATGGTGGCACCTGTTAGGCCGAGAGCAACACACACACAGAGCTGACGGATACCTACACACATACAGCAGCAGTGAATGTAATGAAACCTTTCGCAGATGTACCGTGTACAGGCACATAATGATGTCCCCAGATGTGAAACTCTTAAGGCACAACGTATGAAGTAGTTTCTGATAGTTTAAGGCAGGGGTCTTCAACGGTTTTTAAGCCAAGGACCCCGTAACTGAAAGAGAGACGGATCAGGGACCCCCTACTGCATATATTGTATAACATGAAGTTGCATATTAATCTGGTCCTACAATAACTTTTACGGCAGCCTAAACCTTTTATAGATACCTTTTTTTACATAGAATACTAAGCTATATAAATAGCCTAATAATTGTTGGCATAATTTTATAAATCCTGTTTTAATGTTAAACACACATGTGGAACAGTCAATCCTTTGGGATGAACTGTATCTGTAGATGGCTACCTTAGTGACTACATTACCTATTGGCCAGTAAGCCTATCATCACCTTTCAAAAATTAACAATAATTTGGAGTCCCCCCTGCAGTGACTATGAGGACCCTCTAGGGGTCCCGGACCCCCTGTTGAAGATCCCTGGTTTAAGGTACAAATTTGTACCAATAACGCAGCCTAAAATGAACTAAACTAACTAAAGTCAGTTAAGGTAGCTCATTGATTGTGGGGGCGCTGGGGAAAATACACACAGCTAAAATACTGTTTATGGGTAGGGGCACTAAAAATGGACTTGCAAGAAAAGGTCCCACTGACCCAGCAACAAGCTTGGTTCAATTCTACTCTAGATTTGTTCTGCGGTCAGGCTGACATCAGAGGGAATGACTTGAAGAAAAAAAATGTCAATGACAATGAGAAGATGAGTTTTAGCTGCTACCATATTTGATTTTTCAATGGTCACAAGAGTCAGTCAAGAGTCGCAGTCGGGTAATGACAGTGAGAATGGTTGCGCAGGTAGCCTCTAAACACTGTAAAAAAAATGTTTTGTAAATGAGTCTCTCAATCTCACAGCAGGAGCCCTTTCTGTAATGAGTGGCTGACTTTCAGATCCTCTCCTGCCTCTACTCACGCCACACCATGGGATTTGAGAGGACAACAGGGGAATGCTGATGGATAGACAGAAAAGGAGAGGCAAATAATGAATTCTTCTCTATTTAAATGATGTCCTCCCACACAGGAACATTGGCAGACAGTTCTTGGACGATAGGATTTGTCTGCTCATTAGATAAGCAGGAAACCTGCAGTCTTGCAAGATCTCTCCCTTGCTGTCTTTCTTCCCTTCAAACACAAATATATACACACACATATAATGTATGCTGTCACTGATGTATACACAGGAAGCATTTCACATTGATACTACCAACTATAATACACAGAAAGGCACAAACATCTTGAAATGCTAAATTAGCACATATAGGCATAGCAAACCTAATGCACACACTTACAGTTCTAAAAAGAGTTTTTTTTTTTTACCAATTCCACTTCCATTTCATTCACCTGCAGCTTGAATAACACTTTTAAATCACTATTCAATGCACACTGTAGCTTCCTTTAACATTCTGACATGCAATAAAGCTCCTTTTCCTGTTTCAGCCATGATCACTCGCCGAGTTTAAAGAATCTGCAGAGCCTAATCCTGTCTAATGCTTGTGCATTTTGTGTACTTGAGCTGAGGTTGTGCCATCACTGCTGCGCGGTGGCAAAATGTAATGTGTAATAATCCTTCGCACTGCCATCACCAAAGCAGGGAGAAAGCGGATTGCGATGAAAATCATCGTCAATGATACCAAATCCCCTCCACAGGTGAGCAAATTACTATTCATAGTGTGCCAAGGTTTTTACTGGAAGGTGGTGGAATATATAATTACAAAAAGACAAACGGTATATAACTGAAGCAATGGAGGGATTTTGTATACAGGACACTGCTTTTTATCAAATTCACTCTTCCACTTTTGTTCAATGTTTGCTGGAACCTATACCAACCTACAACATTCAGTTTGCCAGTTGTTTCAATAAAATAAAATAAAAATAAAAATAAAAATAAAAATAAAAATAATAATAATAATAATAATAATAATAATAATAATAATAATAATAATAATAGATTCATTGAATAGATGATCGACAGAAACATTATCAGTGACAATTTGTATAATCACTAAATCGTCAAGCGAAAATGCCAAAAAAGCCATGGTTCTAGCTTCTCAGATGTGAATATTTGTTGGGTGTCTCAGTCGTCTATGATATTAAATTGACTCTCTTTGGGCTTTGGGCTGTTGGTCAGATCAAATAAGCCATTAGAAGATGTCACCTTGGGCTCTGGACTATTATGATACCATACAATTAAATGCACAAATAATCAGCAGATTAAATAAATAGTAAAAATAGTTGTTAATTGCAAATGGTGAATAAGTTGATTCACAGTATTCTCAGTCAGAGAAAAGGATATTTAAAATGATCATCTATATTTCAAAATAAACTGTTGAAATAGTTTTCAACAGTATGACGTATTAATAGTCTAAAGCCCCTAATCACTAATTATGTAACTGATATAACCCATAAAACAATGTTGATGTTTGCGTGCATGCGTATCTGCCTGCGTGTGCATGTACACAGCATGTTGTAGTGACAGGGCCTTACCTTGGCCGGGGTCTCCCTGGCAGTTTCTGAGTCTGACCAGCGATGTTTGAGCTGGGAGGAGCTGGGCACACACTCACAGAACGTCTGCATGAGACAAACAGACAGGGCCACCAGTGTTGACGTTTGTTCATGTCACATGTGCAATCAAGCATGCAAGCACATGTGCACAAACAAACACATGTATGCACAAATACACAGAGAAACAAAGGTTTTGTATCTGTATTTAAATAAAATAAAAATCTAAATAGTGGGCGCAGCCCATTTTCTATACCAAAGCCCTCAAATCTAATATTTAATCATTGTTAAGAGATAAATGGTGCTGGTTCTGATAAACTACCACCTACACACATAACTTCCCACTCCCACAGACAGATCTGAACATGCATCTGTACATCTCAAATGTTTCACTGAATTCAAGTTTATGACAGGCTCAATGAGTCTTCTGAGAGATGGCTTTGCAAGATCCTCAGAACACAGAGTCTCTACACCAAATACAAAAGGAAAAGGAAATGTTCATTGCATGTGAGTGGGTACAGCATGTGTGTAGAAGCAAGCATTCACACATGAAGGTGAAGGTGAATGTAGGAGTGTGTATACAATATCTGTAATATTTACATGCTTTAGTATATGTGCCTTTTGTGCTTGTATGCATCTGGGAGTAGTTCTAGCCACTGCACAGATAAAAGCGGAGTAATTATGAAAGTGGAGGCTTTCTAACTGCTCAATGAGAGCACGTCGTTCCGTGACCGTAAAGCCCGCTGCTTCCACTGTGGAATTGCTCAATTAGCCTGGGACAATAACGGTGACACAAACACACACACACACACACACACACACACACACACACACACATGGGCACACATGCAGACACAAATGCCTGCTTAAGAACGGATGCAGCAAACATTAGAAATTAATGTATCAGAATGTGTTCTCTATCCAAGCGTGGTGTTATAAAATTGTCTGTGTGTGAATGTACGTGACTGAGACTAAATCTGCTCTTTACCCTGTTACAACACTATCTTTTAATACCATCAACAGGAGTGTCTTATCATGCTCATTTTCAGGTTCATATTTGTATTTTGGGTTTTTACAAGACCATGTTTACATTCTTTCATGTTAAAAAAACAACACATTTTTCTCATACTGTGTCTGAAACATTCACTTTTTGAATGTCTCAGTCTTGTCTCGGAATCGACGGCATTTTTTACTGCCGTCTCGTCTCGGTCTAGCATAGAGAAGACTCAGGATTTTATTTCAAGACCGGTCAAGACCACAACTGCAGGGATATCACTAAATTGCCTGTGCATTGTCTAATTTTATGTGTTAACGTCATTACTGTGATTGGATGTAAAACGTCCTGCTTCAAATGCAACCAATAACTTGACTCATTTCCAATTTGAAATTTGTAACCTTTTCTCGCCGCCCCCTTAACATGCACTCCCAAGAAAGTGAATGCGGGAGACAGGAGAAGCTCTGGCTGTCTGGCACTGGTCTGGTCTTTGTCTTGACTCGGTCTCGTCTTGCCTTGGTCTTGGTCTTGACTTGAGATGCATTTTTAAACCAAGTTTAAACAGGGTCTAACAATGGCTGGGTTAACAATTCAGCAAACCCTGCCTACTTTCACAATCAGCAGACAAAGAGTAGCATTAATTTGGGGTCATGTTTATGTCTACCTGACTCAATGAATGTTCAATATTCACTCTCCTTTTACCGCTGTTTCAGTCTCCATCAACGCTTGAGAAAAATTTCTGGCTTTTTAGCCGTAATCGCTCAGCTTTCTTCAGTAGCCACTTTTGTCTGATAGCCATTTGTTGCTGGCAGGTGAGTTTATCAGAGCTTTTTTATGTGGAAACAACTGCCTACGGGGGGCTAATGAGAGCAGCTTAGACACAGCTACACAATAATTGCATAGGCCTTGACAAAAATGTGAGTTTAAAGAGGCTTAAAAGCTCCTTGGAGCTGTAGAGTTGGGTGGTAATTCTCTCTGATTTCAGCAGGTGTGAGTGACCGCTTTCACAGTGGAGTCATGTGAATCAATGTTAATATCAAAAATATAGCAGGTTTAAATACAGACGTGCACATGTGTGTGTATGTGTGTGTGTACACGCATGCAGTTGTGTAGCAGTGTCTGTCTTTGTGTACGTTTAGGCAGTTGTCACTGACTGGGAATTTCTGTGTACGCAGCTCACACAGACATTGTTATGATGGCTGACCAATAGTTCACCTCTTTGCTCTAAGCATTCTTTTCCAATGTGTATGACAGCAAGAGAGGGGAAAAAAAGAAGGCAGCAATAGAGAAACAAGTAAAGGCGGGAATGAGAAAGAGATGGAGGGAGATTTGGGAGAGATGTGCTGAATTCTAATGAGCAGCCTTAGGGTCAGCGATAGAAATTGGTCTGTTCTGCCAAAAACATTGCAGTGGTCTGTGCTTGCAGTATACAGAGGAGCTACAGAGCTCCCATTACTAAATAAACACAGACTCTACAGTGATACGGCTTACAAACTAACAAGTCAGCTACACAGTAAAGTAAATTAGAATGAATGTGTATGTTACTACAAATAAAAGTAGGTGTGTTTATTTTATGCTGATGCCAAATTCACAGGTGCGTGTGTGCACCAATACAGATGTTGACACAAAGGTATACTTCAGCTTCGTTGCAGGAGATAGAAAAAAATGCACTCACATATGAACCTGTGCACAGAACAGAACAAAGGTTGTGTTGCAGCTGCAACACACTCAGATGCCTGACTGTCTTCCCATTACACTGAGCAGCACGTATCAGTTCCCCCTTGCCTGCCAATGCTCACATTGGGGTTCTTTGCTGCCTTTCCACTAAACGTGTGTGCACACACACACACACACACACACACACACACACACACACACACACACACACACATACACAGTGACACGGAAATATCTGTGGGGCTTCTTATTGGCAGTGGTCCCGGTGTGGGCATGACTGCTTGGCAGTGTTTGTCTAGTCTTAATCTGACTCCACAAGCTCCACCAACGGAAAGGATTTACACTTAATAGAATATTTGGGCTTTTTATTGGTTGGACTTTACACGGAGAATCCTATCTGATGGGCCACGTTTTAGAAGACAGGAAGGGCTCAGACTTAATCTCGGTGTGACTGAACGTGTACGTGCACTCTTTTAGAATGAGTGTGCCTTCTTGTTTGCATGAATGTATGCAAGGACATATATCTTCAAGGCAAGAATCCCAGCAGTTGTCTAAGAATGTTTGGCTTGTTTGAACGTGTTGCTCTTGGAATATACTTGCTCACTTTGCTGAATACCTTTGTGTGTGTGTGTGTGTGTGTGTGTGTGTGTGTGTGTGTGTGTGTGTGTGTGCGTGTGTGTGTGTGTGTGTGTGTGTGTGTGAGTGTGTGAGAGTGAGGGACTTTAGCAAGGTGTGTATAAACCTCACTACTCACTAAGCCGATGAAGTGGAAGAGGTTTTGCATATAACTTGTGGGCTTACTAATCATTTAACGGGACTTGCATACTGATAAATGAAGGGACTGAGACTGACAGAATTTGCCTTCTCAAAGGCACTAAGAAGAAGGGTTAACAGTGAATGAATGAATAGAACTGTGACATCCTGACAGAATAAATGCTGAGGACTTCCCGCCTGCCATTGAAAATCAAGAAGCCATTCAGATAAACGATGAAACATCTTTAAATTCACAGCAAGTCGCAACAAGGCTTCATGTTCCTCTGACATTGAAACTACTTAACACTGTGTTGAAATTACTCAACACAGACCAGAGGTGCTTTGTATAAAAAATACAACCCATCCCTTTGAAATTAGAGATGCACCGATAGACCGGCCGGTGACCGGAATTGGCCGGTTTTCATGTGCTCTGCCATGACCGGCAACCGGCAGGTCAGTCTGACATATGCCGACTGCACACACGGATGCAACAGCACAGTCTCTTTTTCCTTTCTCTCAACTTTTCCGGCGTGTGTCGCGCGTACCCGCTCGTGGTGTGAAGTGTGTGTCCGCACTATTCTTGCACATGTTGGGAACCTCATGAATTAACCTGTCAGCTGTTTGGAAATTCTTCAGCGTGTGTGCAGAAGATAACAAGTTTGCAATATGCAACACCTGCAAGGAAAAAGTAGGGTGTGGAGGGACGACACACCAAAAACCAAAATCACATTTTTTTTGTTGGATACTGAATGTGAAAAGAAGGAAATGGTTCTAACATTGACCTTTAGATGTGTGTGAATTTCCCACACCAGGAGTAATTTATATAGTTCTATTTTATAGTGATCCATTATCTGTTAAAAAATGTTTGTATGTTCTGTGCAAAATGTTATATTAAAGAAAAGATAGAAAATAAATATCTGTGTGTGCTGTAAAGTGGTTAGAAAAAATGAAATCGGAATCGGCTAAAATCAGTATCGGCTGGCCTAACTCAAAGAAAACGGAATCGGCCTAGAAAGTTGTAATCAGTGTATCTCTATTTGAAATGCATTTATATAATATAATATAGTGATTCTAAGTTCTTGGATAACTCCAATAAAGGACTACAGAGCAAATAAAGATGCAGCTTTTTAGAAGTTAAGTGTTAATATTCATTGAATTTGACAGTTCAAGTAAAAAATTTTTTGGAACTAATTAACTACTACATAATGACCAATAAATCTTAAACTAATGACGCATTGCGTCATTAGATTAAGATTAAGCTTTTTTAGTCAGCGCCTACTTGTAAGTTGAGTCGGATGGTGTGCTGTTATATTTGAGGGGACACAAAGATAGTTCCCAATATGACGTGTATGTCATCAGGAAGCAATAATTTGTTATTGGTAATGTGCTATTTAAGCAGCTGATCTGGAATGATTAGACTCAAAAGATATTTAGAAATGAGATCAAGAAATTCATTAGATACTGGATCATTGACATAAAGCTCAAGTAACGTGTCATTATCATTATCTACAATCCTTAATTCAGAGTTATTCAAGAGCTACTTGTTTGCTGCGTATTGATTTGCAGTTAGTCCCTGCTGTGTCTTTTTACTTGAAAATGACCCAAGATGTTGTGTAACTCATTGGAAAGTTACTACTCAACCATTTAGCCAAGAGAGAAAAATGAAATGTTTAAAAAGGAGTGTTTGTCACACACAAACATATAAACTCACACATACACGCTCCCTGAAGAAGAAGGAGGATAAAGGACTTTGGAGACCTTCATGGCGTCCAATATAATCTATTAAACCCAACACATTTTCACAAGTTGTTAGAAATAAAAACAATCTAAAAATCATCTTTGTACGTCCGATGTACAATTGGTGGAGTGACCTCAGTCTCAAGCAGTGAAAGCATAGCTGTTTTATTTCAGGAAAAATATTAATACCGAACTATGTTGCAAAAGAGCAGTTATATGGTAAGGTGTGGAGGTTGTGTGGTCAGTGGGATGGGTGGATGGTTGCTTTCAACACTAATAGTCCAGGTTTGTCATTTAGCCATCATCATAACCTTCCCCTAACCTTTAGCGAAAAAAGCTATGAACTTTACAGATTAATGTAATTTGCAGTAGATATGGTTTGAAACATTTAGGACCACAAAATAATAATATCACTTTCCCCACCTCCTTCATAAAAGCTAAATGCAATTCAACTGCCAACAGAAGACTGTTGCATGGACTGCTGAATATGATAAGAGAGGCGTTTTCCTTGCCAGAACCTATATTCTATTCTGCAAACTTCAGAGATTGGGTCTGGATATTTTAGAGGACACTGCCATAGTGGATGTGATGGGTGGCATAACAGCTTTTACAGACTTCAAAGTGACTATTCCCTGTACAGCTGATGGCTGATGACAGTGCTGGACACTTTTCCGCATTACTTTGACACTGGCACATAAATAATGGTTATACCAGGTACCAGGAGGGAACCTGCTGTGATTTGGTAGCATTACTAAGTATATGAGGCAATATGAGGCATCCTATCATAACAGATCAGTCATTGGTGTATTTTTCAAGCCTTCGGTCCAAATGATATTTGTACTTACTGCTGTCCATGAGTGTTTTTATGAGGCTTTTTTTTTATCCATTTCTACATTCATTAAATATCTTCTTCTTTGCTGATTGGCTGCATATGCTTAAACATGAGCTATTTCTATAAACAAATTATTCTTTCAACACACTTTATCAAGACTGCCCTCTGGCCAAAAGGAAACAAACACATCTAAACATGCCACAGTTGGAAATAGACAGTCAATTAAGAGACCTACATTGAAGAGAAATGCACTAAGTGAGCTGATGCTTAATGTTTGTCTTGTACAATTAAAGATCCTATTGTTATGAATACAGAGTTGTGTTAAATAATCTAAACCTCCAAGTATACATGCAGGATGTGGCTCTGTTTCTGCTATGACCTCAGCTCCATTGTCTGAAATAGCTCAAGGAAAAAGATGTTGTGCTTTTTTTGGCATATGAATCTGCTGTGTCCTCGAGTAAAACATAAACTGAGTAAATTCACAAAACACAATCAACTGCATCAGCTAAAACGGATGCATGCAAACACAGAGAGAAATGCTCTTCACCTTCAAAATAAGACAGCATGCAGAGAAAGAAGAGGGAGGAGAGGCCTGCGGGAGACCAGGGAGATGAGTTCAATCCTAAGAGACAAATCACCCGCTCTACCCTCCACTGCTTGTCCTTGGCGCTCGCACTGCAATCGGCCACACACAGGGAGTGAGTCTGTCACCCACTGTCCCTGAGGCGCACGCACACACCAGAATGCAAAAACATATCACTGCAGACTCTATTATAAAGCACACAATCACTGGGAGGTCAGAATGGCTGCTTTGTGAGCGTGAAGTGAAACGGCAAGATTGAAAGAGGGCTTTCAATTTCGTATGGGTGTTGTGGCTTACATTGTTACCTCTCTTCTCTCAGGACACAGATGAGACTTATGCTCCCTTATCTGATAGTTCATTTAATAAGAGCCTAAATACATGTTTGGATAGGGCTCCACACATGTAAAAGCTCAACAATGCCACCATCTATGTATTTCTAGTAATTGTTACAACTATATTTTTCTTTTTCTTTAATTGCCTTTTCCCTTCCTTCCCTAGCCATGGTGAAGGCAGAGGATCTCTCTTTGAATTCCCTGTCCTGTGAGAATTTCTTTTTCATTTTCTCTTATTCCTATCATTTCTTGTGGAGTTTTTCTCTGTCTTCATAGAGAACTTTGGGTTGAACTGTTGCTTCTGTGGGCTTGTATGGCTCATTGAGATATTGAATGTGAGATTGTGGGCTGTACAAAAATGTGAAGATGCAGGATTTGGGTATGACTGCATAAATGTGTTCTAATGTGGGTATAAAAATGCAAAAGCAGCACTTGTGTGACAGTAAAATCATTCTTATTGCACAGCAAGGGTCCTTAACAGAATGACCACCTTGCTGCTAATGCTGCTTCAACACACAAATACAGAGAAATCTTTGTTAAAGGAACACGCTCAATCTTACATGAAATAGCAAGGAGGTAATTATCATGCAATACGCTTTACCTTTGTCAGGAATTATCGAAATGATTCTCATCAAGGACGCCTCACATTTTAGCTTCACAGGCTTTCCAGTCCCCACTTCAATTTCTCTTTTTGAAATTGCAGGCCACTTACAGTCCTGATTGCAGTTGCAAGCACAGTTGAGTGCACCAGCACAATCACGCATGCACAAGATCCACACACGCACACACGCACGCACGCACACACGCGCACACACACACACACACACACACACACACACACACACACACACACACACACACACACACACACACACACACACACACACCATTAAAAGACAAGATGGATCTCCGCCCCACAGCCGTACTATTTTAATAGCAGTGGTGATAAGAAGTCAGACACTTCTTCTAACAGGGAGAAATGAAAAGCCTCCTCTCCTTAATGTATACATTTGCATACATCGCTATGTGCAAAACGTACATGCACTCATAAATAATACATGCATGTTATGGATACTGGTGTCTACACTTCATGGTAACGCTACCTTGCAGATGCAGAATGACTAATGGTTGAAGTGAAGCATGAAAGGGTGGCCTGACGCGTGTGAGCCTTTATCTGTCTGTCTCTTTGTTTCAATCTATCTCTTTGTGTATGTCTATGTCTGTAACTTTGTGTCGTACGCATGGGATACCCTGAATCTTGAGAGTTTGACCTTGGCAAAGAGATCATATTTTTATGCTGATGGTGCGAGACAAATCATAGTTTTTGCTCCTTTATGCACACAGTTTGTGGAGATGTGTGGTACTTCATTAATGTGAAAAACTGCAGGTATTTGAATGTGTGTGTGTGTGTGTGTGTGTGTGTGTGTGTGTGTGTGTGTGTGTGTGTGTGGTTGAGTGCTATCGGGTGCTAAGTGCTGCGTGTTCATTCTCTCCCTGAGGGGAGGTCGTGCTGCAGTGGATATTGGTCTTCTAAGGTCATGGGTTTCTATATGAAATCAACTTTCCTATGGTGCACCCAAGTTATGGTATTACAAACAAACAGAACAGTTCCCTGAACCTGTCAAGTGCAAACTCTCACCTCTCTATCCTTTCTATGCTGAGGAAGATGGAGCATGAAATAGAAAAATGAAGATGAATAAATAAACAGATTTGTACTCGCTCCCTACGTAGCAGGGCAAAAAGACTCTAAAAAGGTCCTGTTTATCTAGTTAATGGAATCGGTCCTCCCCCGAAAAACGCCCACATACGTTGTTTGTTCATGCAGCAATTACCAGTCATATTTCCGTTTATAATGGCGCCGCCCTCTAGAAGAGGTACAAGAGCGCCGAATTCCGCATGAGGAGGCAGGTTGGGGTGGTGGATGGGTCGACCAAACATAGGACTTTCACCCAGGAGAATGGGGTTTGTGTCCTGTTTGAAAGTAAAATTAAAGTGCAAGGTTTTTTTAACTTTACGAAACAGAGCTACGTCAAGTTCTGCGTCACATGCGTAACCAGAAGTGAAGTAACGTCTGAATTTAACCAAAACCACAACCTTTTTTTATAAACTTAGCTATAGTGTGTGGTTCCTGTCGCCCCCATGAGGAAGTAATGACAACACTGTCGGCCCTTCCACATGATACAAGCCTTCCGTGATCGCGCACACGCCCCCACCCCTCCATCACGCAGTTGCTAGTAGCCAAAGACAATAAGGAGGATTAAAAAAACATGATGGACTCTTCAGAAGAGGTAATTATCTTTACTCTCGCTTCTGCGCAGGAAAGTCACCGGACGACACAATCTTCTGAACATAGCCATAATGAGAAATGCAGAGAGAGCAGTGTGGAGCTGATAGTCCTAATTAGCTTTGTAACAACTCATTTGGCAATCGCTTGAATTTAACGGACGTTCAATAATATAAAAAAGTTAACAAAGTAGTTTTGGTGGGTCATATTTCCTGCCACCGCTAGGGGCGCTAATTCATGAAACGCTCCTGTGGGTCTTATTAGAGGTTAGAATTACACTACCTATAATGTGGTAAGGTTTTTTTTTTCTGGCTGGAGTCTAGTTAGTACCCAACATGGCAACAGTGTAGTGCTACTACTTGTAGTGGCACTACTCGTAAATACAAAAGCAATTTTCTCAAAAGGGCCTTCACTATAATGGTAGCATTCTAAATTGATGCAAAGAGTGGGGGTTTGATCACTGCCTTTTCAAGAGATGGAATCAGCAACAGGGAAATGTTTATGAAAATGATAGTTTTAGCCTCTGTGTGAGTAAATGTTTAGTTTTTAAATCATGAAAGTAAAAAGACAGTCGAATGTAGAAGACTGCAACTCTTACTAACTTTACATTTACAGTTTAAAGTCATGCCCTAGTAATTGGTCAAAACTAATACAAATAAAGTAAGAAAAGAGATTATAGATAAGACACTGCTACCATCACTGCAATAGAGAAGTAAATAAAAGATGGCTGCAAGCACCTGCACTACTTTCCATTCTATTAGGAAAGTTATGGAAAGCCACATCTGTGGAAACTATTAATGCCAAAAAGAGTGTGAAATTAAGTACTAGGCAGATACACTAGATGCATGTTTGATGTAGAATATATTTCTATTCTATTATTTTCAATAGACTGTTAATAATCTGGCCCGTGTATTTGATGAAAGTGAAGGCACATGCAATTAATGTACCCGCCAAATTTGGTGTCATCCTGACCTGTGGTTCACGGGTTGCTCAGAAACTGATTGTGAATTTAATGAGTTCTGGTGGCAAAAAAAACTTAGTTTGTTTAGATATCGGAAGCTTCACATTTCCTCAACATGGGTTAATGCAACATTGTAATCTAATGCCATTTAATACTTTATATAGCAAAATTGTAACCTTGCATGAAGCACCATACTTTAACACTATCGCCCAAATAAGAAAACAACTGTGACAGCTTTAGTGAAATACAAGGAGGAGTGTAAGAGGAAGATGTAAAACGGAGGTACACTTTATTCTAAAAAAGCTAAGATCTTAAGTCAACAGCCTGAATCCTCAGGACTCGGGAGCTGACATACTGTATATGAGAGCAGAAGCACTGGCTTGCTCTCTGGCTGTTTGTAAAAGGAACTGCCACAATTGTCATTTTTCCCCATGAATGCAGTAAAGCAATGTCAAAGAAAATGTAATCCGAATGAACACTGTGAAGAAGGCAAGAACTAAATCAAGTAGAGTGACTGCATAAATAGACCAGTTGAGTGTGGTTAGCCGGTGCTAAACATCAGTCACACTCTGGAAGTAACAGATACGCTTTCACTAGGTTTACCCAACTGGAACGATACAATAATTCAAACTCACTTCCTTCATGTCTGACAGGTTATCATACCAATTTACCACAATGTGTAGATTAATAAATAATACAGATTTAGGTGTCTTGTATGTTTATGTGCTGTATGTATTTCAATTGTGGCAATGTTTGTTTTCATGACTGTTTAAAAGCCCTTCTAGGGACGGGCATTGGAAATTAGCAATAGCTATAAATGCTGTGATGCTGCACATTGGAGATTTGTTGCACAAATGTCTATGTCTAAGCATCTGTCCCTATTCAAATACACATGAAATGAAATGAAGGAAACGAGTCGGTGTGTTATAGAAATCACACTAATAGATTCAAGACGGTGACAGATTTGATTTGTGTGGATTCACAGAGTTGAGTAAAGTTGCAAATGGGAAATCAACGTGCCATCAAACTTTTCAGAGCGACAAACGGTTTGTTTTTATTTGGACTAATCAACACATTTCCCCAAAACACATGCAAATCCTAACCCTATGCCAATTCTACATGAGTCACAAAGCAACAGTAAGTGATGATGGCAAACATGATTATATGGTAGGGCCATTCGGAAAACGTGGAAGCTTTAAAATGAATACACACAACAACTTAATTAATGCAGTCCTCTGCAGAAAGTTGCTCTGGAGTTACGCAATTAATCCACTTCATTAGTGTCTAGAGAGACAATAGACAAGAGAGCCAGAGCATGGGGAGAGAGGAATGGGGAGACAGAGAAAGAGTAAGAGCCTGCTTTGTTAGTGTTCGAAAGAGACACTTTTCAAGGCAGTAATTATGACGCAGAAAGAATGTAATTATTTTCCCAGAATGCCAGAGGGCTCAGAGTGTCTCCTAATAGTGATGGGTGACAATCTAATAGACCATAGATGTAAGTAGTGCATGGGGCTTAATTGGTATTTAAACGCAAGTAGCTTGTCTGAACATATCCAGTCTCTATCCTAAACGTGTCGGCAGTGCCTCCACCTTGTGATCCCGCCTGGCATGATGTGACAAATTTGATCAGAGAGAAGTGGTATCACTGTGCATCCCACACAATCTGACAGCTTGTAGTAATAAGCCTGAGGTATCGTGAGTATTTTAAAACTGTCACGTTTCGCACTTCCCCAGGGATACTCAAAATGCTTCATACCAAATCCACAATTAAAAGCCAGAGACTAAATCTGAATAGAGATTGCCACGGGTGCATTGAGGATGTTTTGTTTCAGATTGCACCATGTGTCTACACTGTGGGAATGAGTACAAAGTAAGAAAACAGTAGATGGCAAGAATCACAGCTGTTTAACTTGACGTTATTCGAGTGAATAACTTTTCCAAATGAAGTAACAGCGATTTTTGAAAGATGGTTTTGGCATCTTTGCTTTACAAGATGGTAAATAGTGTAGAGAGGTATCTCAACCTCACATGAGCAAAAGTGACAGAATAAATTATCCCCTGTAATGGGTGAACCACTTTGCACCTTGTTGCTGCTTTTTCCAGGGTGTGAACACAGCTTTATGTGAAATGAAACAGTCTCTGTATAACTCCTGAGGGAGAGTCACAGTGATGAGTTAAAACGTCTGGACTCCTAATGGAAGGCTTGGTCGTGAGAACAAACCACCGAGGTTTTTCTTTTCCTTTTCCCCCGAGCCTCTGTCAGCTCACATTTGCGCACTCTGCTCACACAGTCATTTCCCTTCCTCGCTACTCAGCCAAAAAGTCGATTCAAGAAGCTTAGTATTCTGATTGAAATCATAAATCCATTTTATTCACTTCCTGATTTTCATTTTGTAAGATCTATTATTGAAGGAAGGGCTACTGAAAGCTCAAAACGAACAGTATGCAGTGACATTTAAAGTAAGCAGGTTGTGTGACTGTGGCTCATGTTGACAGATGTGATAAGCAAGCTGAACTTTATTCTAATAAACCGTGTAGGGCGGTTACGCTCGCCACCACCCCCAAGACTCTGATCAGCGTTTGACCCGTGACCCAGCTCAAAGCCAACTTCTAATTGTGACAAGGCACATATGGCAGATAATTATTCTGAATAATCTGTTGCTATGGTGATTGTTGACCCTGATAGCCAGTGATGCACCCTTTTCATGTCCAGCTCTGTTGTTGGAGGCAGTTTTTGCCTCTTTGCCCGCTTAAAGTGCTGGGGATTAGAGATGTACATTATCACTTTAATCTCCTCTTTAACCCCTTCAGTCAGCCTCGCAGCCAACGCAGGGAGACGGCCACAGCCACTCTGCTGAGCTGCATATGGCCACGGAAGTGGGCGTATGTTTTACCGCTTGTGTATTTTATGAAAGCCTAATATAAATAAGATTTTATTCTCTCAGTGGAGCTGTCCTATCTCAGTAATCCACTTCAATCCTCATCTCCATCAGCCCCTTTCAGTGTCTCTAAGTGTATGCCCATGATATAAATACACCAAGCTACTATTGAGCTCTTACTTACTCGGTCTCCCCCTCCGACAGTCATATTCTCCAAACCGGATAAACAAGCCTTTCACTCTTGAGATGTATAAAATAGAAAAGAAAATTTACTGGTGAGGCATTCTTCCAGATATCCCCCCTGAGCAGTGAGAGCATGGAATATGAAATTGCCCTCAGTCATAATTGAGTGGCAACGGCAAGATAATTTGTTTTGAGTTTTAAAAAAAATGTTGGGATTGAAAGTGACTCAAATAAATAACAGTCAAAAAGCCATTACAAAAAATGCATTAGGTACAAATTACCACTTTAATATGGTAATAATTTAGTTCAGAAAACAGCAGCCATTTTTTTTAAAAGATGCCACATTTTAACAGTGACCCATGAATTACAGGCACATTTAAAAAAAAAAAAATTGAAGTGGATTATGACACAAAGGTGACTCACACACTTTATTAAACAAATACTATTAGCAGTAGTATCAACACACAATATGGGAAAGTTACAATGCAAAATATATGGAAAGGTAGTTTACTGATAGTGTCTAATGGGAATCCAAGCCACCGTCATTTCTGTGACCCCTGACCCATCCCGCTACAGGGCTGACAGCAGCTGTCATGCTCCGCATACTGGAAAACCACAGCACGCAGCAAACACACTACAGCCATCTAAAATATAAAACACATTATCATCATTTTCTCTGCCCGGCTGGCTGATGACAGACACCGCCATGACCCTGAGGTGCACAATGTCAGCCTATCAAGACAAAGGTCAGCAGACCAGGAACCCTCCTCCTTCCTCGCTCCTCCCCCTCACCTCTCATCCCAAACCTGTCATCGTTCCCCTCACATCCTTCTCCCCTACATCCACTCCCCTTGACCACCCTGCCCCACAGTGCTAAAGAGGTTCTCTCTTCATCTTCAACACATTTGCAATAAATCAATGTGAGCTGAGGGGCTGTAGAAATACTGCGAGTCTGATTGATTTGTTGTGTTAGCACATTACAGAAGCCTGTGAGAAGCCCACCACATTCCATTCCCCAAGTGAGAAAAGCAGAGTGAGTGAGTGAGAGTGAGAGAAAGAGAGAGAGAGAGAGAGAGAGAGAGAGAGAGAGAGAGAGAGAGAGAGAGAGAGAGAGAGAGAGAGAATGCGTTTGACATGCAGGGAGGATTAAAGAAAGACTGTATGAACCAAAAAAAATTGTATGATGCGTTGGTGATTATGTGATAATTACTTTTTCCGTCTAGTCACAAATTCAATGTTGGAAAAAAAGCTAACTTAGACAGCTCAGTTTTATTTTTATACCTTTTACACCACCTTGTCTCAAAACATTCTGGACATCACACTTTTTTAAATAAGTTTTTTCACACTCTCTGTAGTCCATCCCCATCCCTTGGAAACTCCATCTATTAGTCATTGCATCTGTAAGGGAGATTTGACTAAAGGTGGCAGACAAATGGCTGAGGCTGTGCTGACAGGTGTATAAGGGCTTTTATATTACCAGAGTTACTTAGACTGAATCAGCAAGCAGCATTTTATCTTACAATGTAGCCACAAATTCCCATTTGAGATTTTTGATAGAAAAAGATGAACGTGAGGTAGTGTATCGCGTAGAAAGAAAAATATTTTTAACTTTTGCTCTCAGTGTGCATTTACAAGATTTTACATAATATATACCCAACTAAAAAAAGATTCCAAAAACACAGATGGAGGAAACATAACTCTGGTTGCAACAGATTAAATACTGGTAAGGAATGGGCGCTCCCATTGACATGCCATGATTTAATTATCTTCCCATGATCAAGGTGGAACTGTATATATATATGATGATATCAATATATGATGATATTAATACATTTGAATGTGACAGTTATGACTGTATGGGATTTTATCCATACTACTGTCAAATTGCATTCCCCTCAAATGCATGGAACATAACTGGGTTGCTCTCTGGGGGGTATTAACTGTGTCCCCTATCCTCCAAACCTGTTTATAATGTTCATTCTTTATGCTTATTTATACTCCATTGCATATTGAAACTTGGCAATCTACTGACAGAATATGTTGGCCAAGTCCTTGGGTAAAATAACACAAACATCTGCAGTCAATCACAACAACAAAACTAAGACATTAACAAATTATATACTAGAGTTTAATAAGCACCTTCTGCTGATACTATCTCAACAAAACATTACAATCCTGACAACTACTGACACTATTAACAACAGGGATATTGTGTTAGAGTGAATAGTCTTGCACAGGTGGTCATTATGCCTACTGTCTGCATCGATTTACAGATAAATTAGACAAGATGTCAGTAAAGAAACATATGCTGGCATTTTTACTTACCAAAACTGCCAACTGCCTTATCGATCGTGCTTGTACACTCACATTATCATACTGGTTTTTTAACCACACCACAGCTCTAGGGAGGGCAATGTCCATCTGTTGGTCAGTCTACCACTTTGGTCCAGACTAAAATATCTCAACAAATGGATTGCAATTAAATTTAGTTCAGACATTTGTGTTCTCCACAGGATGCATGGTTATAACTTTGGTGATCCTTTAACTTTTCATCTAGCGCCTTCATCAAGTCAAAATATTAAATTGTTTAAAGTGTGTAATACTTGTGTATTATGACCAAATACAGTCAAAACTAATGATATTCCAATCAGTTGGCATGCCAATGGTATACAGTATACATGTATTAGGGAGATTAAGATAAAGAACTAGGCTCATCTAAAGTAAAAGAGGTAAAGTTAGAGTTATAACAATTCCAAATGTTGCTTAACAATTAATTGTCTCAGAAATAATTGGGATTAACAATATAATTATCTCTTTCAATCAATTTAAACCAAAAAAACATTTATTTATTACTTTTATAAACAAATGAAAGTTTTGAATGAATCCCAGGATACATCTTTAAACAGTTTGACCAATAATCACTTATATATTTACAATTCGGCACATCTAAACAAAATCAACAATTGCCATCAACAGCCATACCTTAGCTAATGTTAGTAATTAATTGCGGTTAAACAAAGAAACGATTAACGATTACGTAAAAATACTGTGATTAGCCGACTATGTTAATAATTGTTACAGGCCTAGGTAAAATACACCCATTAAGTTAAATTGTTGCCTGTAAGTTTTCCCCATTCAGCGAACACTTTTAACACACTTGTAATATGTACCGTTTTACTGTGCTTGCTTTTTCTGCAATGTACTCCATTACATGAACGGTGTGTGTGTGTGTGTGTGTGTGTGTGTGTGTGTGTGTGTGTGTGTGTGTGTGTGTGTGTGTGTGTGTGTGTGTGTGTGTGTGCATGTGTTTCAGGTTTCATGTGTCTACTTGCACAGAGGTGTCTGTGCTCGAGTGTTTGGTTCTCTGAGGTATATGTCCTCTTCTCCATACTGCCAAGTTCCACAACATCAGCAGAAAGTACTGGTCTGCAGTGCTCCACATTTCCATATCCAATCTCATTCAGACTTAGGTATTGCCGAGAGATGCAGAATTTCACCAGAGGAAACAAGGCAAACCAAATATAGTAAATATGAGCTTGTCATGAGCAGGGGCCCAGAAACTGTCCTCAAATGAGATGCAAGTTGAAATGTGCAGAAAACATCGTGTTTTCCTCTCCTGCTAATAAAAAACGCAAGCCAGATGGTGTGCGACAGAGTCACTTCCAACAGTTTGATAACTCTGAAGTCAAGAACAATAAAATGTTTCTTCCCAATGATATAATAGATTCATCTATGAGAGGTAAAGAGGGATTTATTTTCAATATCAATCCATCTCCTGAATTTTTTTTGATTGATTTCACCTTTGAATAATTTAAAGGGAGGGTTTTGGAACAGCAACAAGCCATGGGAGTGAGTCCTACAATCCCTCATTTATTCAAATGCGCCACTTTCCCCCAGCACATCTGAATAATGGCACACAGTCTGCGAGATTGAATTTTTGATGATGAATAAATAATGGATGTTGGTGGATAAGTCTGTTAATATATTAGCCATGAGTTTGTCATAACTGTTTAATAGGAAAGCTGCAATAAATACATCTGTGTCTCTCTGTGCCTCCTTCTATCAGTCTAGTTCTAAATATTTTTTATGCATCATTACATTTTTATCGCTCTCCTGAAACTATCCTCACTCCAAATGCTTTTATTATCCTCATATGAGCCACCTAACCTCTTTCATGAAGTTTTCTTCTTACTCCGCATATCACAGACGTAAAATCACATTTTCGTTTCAGTTATGTGAGCGTACTTTATCTGTCAGTGGGAACTGTTTTGCTATACACAGATGATATTGAAGATGATACTGACCACAAGCCATATCTCATGTGGTCAGTATTATCTTAGTCTATATTCATGACTTTCGACTTCTGGGATTGCTCTGGGATGCCGCCGGAAATTCCGCCGGATGTCCTTCTTTTCGACCGGATGTCTGTTACCTTACGTTTTCTTTGTGTTGGAATTTTAAACTCCGGTCGGTTTATGAGGACTTTGGTTAACTGCTCCTCAGATCTCTGCAGGGTAAATCCAGACAGCTAGCTAGAATATCTGTCTAATCTGAGTTTTCTGTTTCACAACTAAAACAACCTTTGAATGTACACGTTTCATTAAAAACAAGTTCCTTTCCGAGACTATTGCATGGAGGAAGGTCTGGCAAAGCAAAACTAGTATTATCCTTACAGACAATGTGACATACATTTAAAAGAAAGAAGTGTGCTTGTTTTTTTGGTGCAGCATCTCATCACTTCACAATTCATGTGTAGCTTGTTAAAAACCAAAGCACCTGTCCCTGACGCTAAGTATACACATTATGCGGCTGTTGAGGTTTTTCCTAGCATCGATAACGAGGCAGTCTTCCAATTTTTTGCATCCAATTTACAGATCAGGAATACTACTTAATAGCGACAATAAGGATGTCTCAGCCTTCATCCTTCTAGTCAATTAATGCTGCTATTAACCTTGAGACACCTGATGGTGCCTGGCCCATAATGATGCTATTATGTTTTCAACAGTAGCTTAAGCAAGTCATTAGCAGGAAAATATATGAAGTCAGTTTGCTAAGGAAATGACTCCATTTGGCTCAGAGGAGAACCAATAATGTGATTTCGGAAAGACTACCAGGTATGAGAGAGCTAGAGAGCAATGCAGCTCAATAATGCGCGCATTGGCAGTTTAACACCAAGATAAACAAAAAAGGCCCTCTGTATGATAGCAGGGAAACAGATCTGATCTCTATGATCACTACTTTAACAATCAGCTGTGGCAATCTGCCAGGTATTCTCTGCATTCCAGCAGTTTTCAGATTGTGTGTTTATGTTGAGTTAAAACTGCATTCTCATCCTCATCCCTCTCTCCAGTAATATTCTTCTGCTCCAGATGTGGTGGCCAGAGTAGATTGATTGCTTGATTAATCTTCTCCATTTATCATCAATTATTCACTGGAGTGAATCTAATTAACTCCCTTATAATTTACTGTTCCGTCCGCATTCTTAGTCAGACACGTAACCCATCACAAAAGGGAACTGCGCTCACGTGCAGACGTGATTTGTTGTGCATGCACGCTCGTATGCATGAGCATTGATTAATAATGCACAGAGGGATCAAAAAGAAGAAAGGCCATTATGTTGTAGGAAGTAAGTTCCCTTAAAAGCAGCCCCCTAATCTCACATCTCTATTTGATCAAGACTCTAGCGTCACATGGGCGGGGCTCTTTAACTCTTTGATTGAGATCGCCAGGAGGAAATTAGACACTTCTCACTGCAAATATGGAGCTATAGCCCTATCTGTCAGTGGAATGTGCCTGGCTAGTTGTCCATCAAGACTCTAACACGTGCACACATTGTGTCTCTCTCATCCCTCACTCCATCACTCTGCCTCATTTCCAGCCCACTCTTTTCCCTCTACCTGCAAGCCTCTCATCTGCCTCTCAAATTTCATTTTTAATGATGATTTAGCAGAGGGGGGGTGAATGATAAATTTCAGGTTGGTGATACTACTTCCAGGGTAAAATATTGGGGTTAATACAGTATATTAATATGTACCTTTCCTTTAGAGCGTTTTTTTACCCCCACCTTAATGGCCCTTAATGACACACAAATAAGCATGCACGAGAGGCTGAATCCTACTGATGGAAATCTAATACTCAGCCTGCCTTGTCTCCCTCGCTCCCTCCCACACTTTTAGCTCTTCTTCTGTGAAACCCTGCCCATCAGGTCAGCTTGCTGACACATCTGTCAATACATGCTCTGGGAGGTAGAGTATAACCTTGCTTTTCGGTACCTTCCTAATGTTTTCTATTCAGCATTGCTTTCTTCACATCCATTAAAAAAGTACAAAGACATGGAAGGAAACCAACAGAGTGACCATGTAAATTATACGTGCACATACACAAATACCGACAATGGCCAGCATGTGTGCATACCGACACACATTCTCACACACGAAGCATGTGCAGCATACAAAATCAACACAATTACCAAGAATCACGAATAAATTAGGTACAATTACTTTCTATTGCAGCTGTTATGTTGGATGTGAGTGAGCCCTTGGTAATGCTTTGGGGCTTCCACGATGAGCCTTGTAACTGATCCAAGAGCCTACTGGAAAAAGGCTGTCTCTCCTCCAACAGCAACATGTGGTATATCTGATAACAATCCTTTGTTGGAGGTATGTAGGATTTGGAGCAGCTGGAATATATCTGCGTCATCTCGCAAAAAAGGTACATGTGCCCCCAGCTAGCCTGCTGAACACTGAACACTGATCTGGGACCTACTGTGATTCATGCTTTCCAACCCTCCCGTGTCCTTTCTACTCTACAGTGCGTTACTCTTTGTTGCTCTACTCCGGCTCTTATTTTTATTCTTGTGTATAATCGACT
This sequence comes from Zingel zingel, assembly GCA_023566125.1. NCBI lineage: Eukaryota > Metazoa > Chordata > Actinopteri > Perciformes > Percidae > Zingel > Zingel zingel. Next base: position 25,912,607 of record CM042329.1, on the reverse strand, counting down.
CGTGTTTTCATTCTTGTTCCTGTCCTTCCTTGCCCCGTGCTTTTTTTTTTTCTCTCAAGGCCTCCTGGCCACCTTGTAGCATTAGAAATCTGATATTAAAATGTCCTGTCACTTCATAACAGCAAGAGATATTGAAAGGAAGAAAATGAGAAAAAGACATAGAAGAGCGTTCGGGTCAGATAAGAAAGGCAGATAGAGGAAGAGCAAGGCCATAAGCACGTGGGACAGCTGCCGTCATTTGTAACCCTCAGACTAGTTACTCCTGGTTTCACAGGGATACTGTACATGCATGTTGCGCAAAATGGCTCCTATCTGGCTGCAGCAGAAACCTAAACAAATGAACACGCTGCTCCATTAAGGCACTAAATAACTTCCTATGCAAAAAGCACTCTTCACTTATGTAACGACTTGACAGTAATGGCTCATTACCACTTTGATCCACCAACACACACACTCCTCTCACACATTCATTCCTTTATTCTAACAATAGGCCTACACTCCTGCAAAACCACTTAGGTTTTGATCGCACAATTCAACAATGGGCTTCAACAATACAACGCTTATATAATATATAGATGTGACCAAAGCTAAAAAGAAGATAATGTTGTAACAATGAAAAATTATGAAAAGAGAGGCAATAGGAAAAGGATTTGTGTGTGAGGAGAACATGCCCACTGCAAGATGAAAAACACACTGAAATATTAAAGCTTTGAGATGTATTATAGTGCATGCCAATTAAAGGAAATGTTGTTATGAAGAGCAGTACCAAAGTGAAATCAATGATGCCAAGGTATTGCTTTTTTTCTTGATGAATTGAATAACTCGCCATGTACTCCCACCCCCATATTCAAGGGATTGATGCAAGCACAGACCCACACTGAGACAATTAACTTCTTTAACAATCTATGTATACATGGATGCACAAATAGAAAAAAATATGTACACACACACACACCTTTCAATCCTGTCAAACCCTCACATTACACGTGTGAAAAAAAATCTCACACTACAAGTCTTTTTGAGAGTTTGCATCTGTACAGACACACAGTGAGAAAGACACACTACAAGGAGTTGAAATGCCCCAATTTTTACATGCTGAACCTGTCTGAGTGGCAGGATTTGTACATATCAATGCACCTGCCAGCTATGTGTTCTGGTATGTGATCTGACAAATGGATGAAGCACTTTTTGGGCCTTGAAAAGCTCTTATCTGGCGGGTGTTTTTCTCGAAGCCACCCTGAGCGGGGCAGGACAAGACAGAAGCTGAGGTTGTTAAGAGTTGCACTGCTGCCATAGTAGGACCCACCACAGGGAAATCACAGGCCCACTGAACCAGGGAACTCTCTCTGCTCTGCTCCAGTCCACACTGCTTCCTATACCTCCAGCCAGCTCAGCAGGTTCATTAGTTTGACAAGAATACCCACAAAACCAGCCAGCCCATCATCTCGCACATACAGTACAGAGCTACAGTCTTCCCCTCTTTAATGAATAACTGTGATTGAAGGGTCACAAGCTTATATCAGCGATTTGAAAGGTTGCAATGTTCAAATCGCAAAAGCTGCCGTATTATTCAGAATTTACACCATGTCTCCACAAGCTGTAGCAAGTGAAAGTTGACCCAGGCAGCTGTTGCTTTCATCAGCTATAATGACAACAAGCAAATATACTCCGTTGCAATTAATTAACGTTAATTCTTTGAGTTGGCAAAACAATAACAAAAAGCAATCTTGGCTGTTGTGTGGTAAATATGCTCACTCTTGGCATGCTGGCATCTGTAAATTTAAACTTGACCAGACATTATTTTAAGGAAGAAGAAACACCACTCTGTATAATTTTTTTTTTCTTTGAAAATGTAAAGGAGTTGGCTTGTGTCTACACTGCCGTTTAAAATATCTATAAAATCAGGACCTCTGGGATTCAGACCTCTTCATCTCTTCAGTCTGTGTAGCTAACATTAGCTTAAGCAGAGCGCAATGCTGTAACATTTTGTGTGTCTTCACTCTGATATAAAAAACAGCATCAGTCGCAACTTACCAGCAGTTTCTCATTATCATATCAGTCCAACTATGCAGACGGCACTGATATATAAAATATGTATATATAAAGCCACTTTGAACATTATATTGAAATACTATTGAGCAATATCAAGTATACCACTAATGTAATATCTTACTTAATGAAGTGAGATACATTGCTCAATTCTTCTATAGAAAACTAGGCAATTTACTTTTCTGACTGGTTAAACAACGGCATGATTCTATTAATGTAGAAACAAGATAAGTTTGTGATTATGCTTGGTCCAAATTGTTCAACTGTTAGATAATAAAACGTATTGCAAATGCAATAGTGGTCAGAAAAACTGCAATTAGATATTTTCCATAAATTATTCAGCTAAACTCATGAAGACATGTATAAAGATGTACAGTATGCATGAAGGATGGTCAAGCCCTCTCAGGGCTGCCGATGTGCCACAGTAACCACATGTGAGGAGTATTAAAGTGAGGTAGTGCAAAAATCCTGGCAGAGATGTTTGTGTGTGTGTGCCATGGCTCTCATGCATATAATTTCTGAGCTGGGTCGCTGCGGAGTGTGTTTTTGATAGATGTGGGCCTGCAGTGTGTATGCTGTCAAGGCAAACCTTCCTCCTTTTTACAGCTTTGCGTCTGATGTGTTAGGGGATACATAAACATCCTGACTATAAGGTGATTTGCTAACTTATCGATGTGGTTTTGTGACTTTGATCCGTTTGTGTTGGCTCATGGTTAAAAATTTAAGCTTGGGCTATAAAAATCCAACACATTGTCAAATATACACCTGTGTGTGTATGTGTGTGTGTGTGTGTGTGTGTGTGTGTGTGTGTGTGTGTGTGTGTGTGTGTTTCTGTGTTTCTTTCAATGTGTAAGCTGGCGAGGCACAGCTGTACCTTATGGTATTCTACTCATATACAAACAGTCCTTTAAGTGCTTTGGAAAGTTTGGAGTTCTCAGAGTGTTATTGATTGCCTACAATCCATGTGGGCAACCCCATCGGGCCTCGCTGATTTCTTAGCTGTGTGTGTGTGTGTGTGTGTGTGTGTGTGTGTGTGTGTGTGTGTGTGTGTGTGTGTGTGTGTGTGTGCGTGTGTGTGTGTGTGTGTATGTGTGCATGCATGGAACATGTGTGGTAAAGAAGAGAAAGAATTGAGTGTGTGTGTGTGTGTGTGTGTGTGTGTGTGCATGGACCATGTGTGGTAAAGAAGAGAAAGAATCCAACTGTATAACTGTGGGGTGTGTGTGTGTGAGTGTGTGTGTGTGTGTGTGTTTTGTACATATCACATGTAATATTGAGACAAAAATCACAGTGCTCATGGCTGATTTAACAATGATGCCATGGAAACAGCTATAGCACAACCCTATAAGAAATCTAGCTAGCAACCCCCCCCAAAAAAAAAAAAAAAAAAAATGTCCATGAGAAATCTTGGATAAAATTAGCAAAATGTATCAAGCATCTTTATAAGAACTTAACTACTTAAAGTGAATTTCCCTTATATTACTGTGGTGATATTGGAAAGCAGCAAACTTGACTTATCTAAAAAAAATTCCATTTAATTTTAAATACTTTGTATGGAAGTTACGCTGGTGTATTAACTCATGAAAGTAATCTTTTAAAGTGTTTGAAATACACAAGTTAAAAGTATATGCCTAATTCCCTGTTATTATCCAGTGAATTCGGTTTAATGGTTGATTTTAAGTTGCACTTGAATCTCCATTTTACTCTAACTGGCCTCCCATCTGTTATAAAAGGGCAGTGGGGGCAGCACACCTACTGAACAGTACAGAAACAAACAAAATATGTAGAGTTACCAAAGAAATACTGCGCTATGTTTTGTAATAGCGAAACAAACGGACAACGAGAGATCTCTATTACCCTATCCCGCCCCTCTGGGTCTGAAATGAGTGTGTCAATAGCACCAAGGCTGGAGATAAATGTTTGGTGTTACTGCTTAAGATTACAGAGAGAGACAGGCTGACACACACACACACACACACACACACACACACACACACAGAGGGAACGAGTATTTATGTGCATCTGGGTGTGATAGCAAAATAACAAGTGCAGAAGAAGGAGACGGATAGATGTAGGGAGGAGAGGGACAGATAGCAGTATTAGCCATCCCCATTTCCCACAACCTCTCATCTCATCCAACATCCCCGATGCTGTCTGATCCGGAGCGGGTTGTGGGACATGCTTTACGTTTTCATCCTCTAGGCTTTTACCACTCAGCATATTAGCTTCATTTAGTCATTCAGATTTTTTTTCTCTTCAAGAACACAGAAAGTAATAAGAATCTAAATCACATCGGGTACCATTTTCCTTGCACAGATGTGTGTTTTTTTCTGGCCAGTTTACTGATCTGAGAGCTATTAGAGTATTATAGGACACACAGTGATCAAATTAAAATCCAGGAAGGCCATATTTGATATTTAAATGACCTTTAAGAGGCAAAGCAGCTTAGTAGGAAAAACTGCTTGTATCCTCTCAGTCATTGATCAGCCCCACATCAGCAGTATAGAGCTTCCATCCACCAACTGCAATGTATGAAATTTAACTACAGCCTTGTATTAATGGTTACTAATGTAACTTTACCTTATAGAGGACTCAAGCACAGGCCCAGTACAGAGTGCCACCATGTGACTCCCAACTGAGCTATGAAATGAAGCACAAGACAAGAAGCCACATATCGTCTGACACCTTCAAGCTTTGTAAACTTCAAGAAATGTGCCATAAGCATGTTTCCTTCCAACATATACCTTCTGATAGCCACGTAAGTAATCAGTTTGAAGTAAAAGAACAACTGAGGGCAAAAAATATATATATTTATATATAATATATATATAGTGAAAGAGGGGGTGATGGGTGGAAAAGCAAGCTGTTCATTATTTTTTATATTAGGATTAAGCAATTTATATCCCATGCTGCTCCCCTTTTGCCATAATAAATTAATTTGAACAATACAGCAACCTGGGTTGCCCAGTTACTAAAAAAGTGCAAGGTTCCTATATGTCAAAACATGTAACACTCATAATACCCTTTACATAGATGTCAAAACATTTTTGCAGTGGCTCTGAGGAAGTTTTCATATGAGCACCTTTCATTTGTCAGACAATTACTATATCCATCCTCATAGGTACGAAGATAGGAGGGGTAAATCATTCTGTGTGCTTCCCAAAGGCGCCAACCCTTCTCACTGCCCCGAAATCCGATTCTCTGTTCCAGGAGAGCCCTCTCCCTCATGGGCTGTCAACAGCCCTCCACTGACCTTGTGAAACATAGACTATTCCCCAAAGTAAGCTTCCCTGGCTGCAACACAACACACGTCAGCTCCTGTCTCAAGTCATCCGAGCCGGGAGATGGCCAAAAGAGCTCTGGAGTATCGATATCTACCGGAGGATGTCTGTGTGCCATGTTTCAACACCATAAACAACACAAATGCAGTCCAAGCTTACAGGGGAGGGGGAATTTAAGAATATTTAGCTACTGAAGATGCAGCCGAGATGCGCAAAACAACTATCTGCCTATTCACACACATGCATCTCCTGCCGTGCTTTTACCATCATTCATGTGTGTATCCTAAGTAGCCTAACTAACACAACGAAGCGTCGAGTCACGCTAAACACAAGTAGCCATGGGATCTGCGTGATCTTCGGGTGGGTTTGAACATTATGACAGTAACAGAAGTGCCCGTGGCCAGGGAGTCGGGAAAAAGCTCATGGGCAGCTCCTGTCTCTCTACAGTGCAGAGATTCGCCCGAGAGCCACATTATCAAACTCGGCGTGTTAACACTGCGCCAAGCAGATGCACCACTCCTCATCCACCCACAGCGCCACTAGGTTTTGCGAACATACCTGGTTTTTATGCCGAGTCCCATCTTCGAGTTCAGAAGAGCTGTTCATGATTCCCCATTGGTCATTTACCATCCTACGGAGAATCTGCGCATCAGATCCGCCTGTTTGTTCCAGGCGACAGAGAATAAGTCTGTACCTGTGCTTAAGCCTATTCCATGGAAATCGGGGTACTTAATGTAACAAAAAGAAAAAGAAAAGAATGGAGGCGCAACTACTTTTGCGGCTCAAAAAAGGCACACACCGCACAAATTACGCACCAAAATTCCTCCCGAGAGTCTCCTGATCTGGCAGTTATTCCAATTTGAAAGAATGAAAAGGTGTGCTTACAGGCTCCAGTGTGTGTAACTTGACTCAGAAACGCATCGCAATTATGTGGAATTTAACAGAAAAACAAAAATGAACCCCCAAAAAGATTCCGAAAGCAAGTCGCAGTCCTTTTTACTCCATTAAAAAAAAGAACCGAAAAAATCTTCTTTTGGCACAAATTGCAAAGTGCAACCTGACATTTTTGTCCATCCACTCCCGTTTCCAGGATACTTTAAGACGACAGGTTAGCCCAGAAAACTGTGACCAGTTATGACTAAACAGGTAAAGAGGATGGAATAGGGTCGCAGAGCTACCGCGTTCCTTTTTCTCATTCATTCGGCAAGAAGACTCCAAATACCAAGTCCAATGGATGGATGAAGCCTCCTTTATTTGCGCCAGGCTGATCTGGCAGAGACGCCTTTGACAAGACGAGTACGCGAGATTAGCGTGCTCCGTTTGTGTGCCGCACGGGGCGCTCCGTGCCTCGTACTGTCAATCAACGCGTCCCTTCGGTACGCACGCCGCGCTCCAAAGCAGCGTTCCTTCCCTGTGCCGCCCTGCCTTCAACTGCTGTGCCACTGCCACCCCGCCTGCTACTTCACTGCCACCGCACCGTAGACCCTCCTATTCCACTGCATCCCAAACAGCAGCAGATTGTGGGATATGTATGCTTGATATGTACACCACGGACTGTATAATGGGTAAATGCAACATAATCCCAGATACCAGATTGCTGATAGAAATCCTCCTGCAGGAAGAAAAAAGTGCGCAAATGGACTTGAAGGGCGGTTGAAACCAATTATAAAGATCACGTCGCCACAGTGTGTAGCTCTACATCATTATATCCGGATACCTGATTAGGTTTAGTAATGATCTCAAAGTCTTTAAAAGTAGCCTTTAAAAGTAGGGCAGCTTGTTCAGGAGTTTAAAGCTGAGGAAACTCATGATAGCAGAAAAAAGATTAAACTGAATATTAAACTTATTTATCTATATTTTATAATGAATTGCACATAAATCAAATTTAAAACCACCAATGTCCTTCCCTTGAAGTTTCTCGGAGGTGAGCCGAGATCATTGGACATCATATGTGTGACAAGCATAGGTCCAGGCCCAGCACAGTAGCACATACATTAAAAATGAAGGATCGAAATGCACCGGGCTATGGTATGTCTTTTAGAGGTTTGTGCCTCAGAAACAGGCTTTTTAAACAGGAAATGCTCTCACCCATTGATTGTAATAAAGGGTGATCACAAGGCACATGAATAACTCTCCTGGGTTAACAGGAGCACTTTTGAACTCCAGGTATGAATTAATCAACACGTTCCTACAGAAATCCATTTCCACAATTTTCAGTGTACTCAGTTCCTGTTGAAAGGCAGCACAGCAGCACACAAATACCCCCTCTCTCTTATCCACAGAGTCATTACCGTCAATAATGTGGTCCACAAGAGTGGTCATGTTTCTGCACAGGTGGATTGATAAAATAAAATATTAGAGGTCTAATCATTGGTGCAAGAACAAGGCATGATTACTCATCCCTGTGATGAACCTGCGCTCAAAGGAGGGAGGGGTAAAGGGGATAATACAAAATAGGGTCAGTGTGTGTGCATCGTCAGCAGGTCTGACATCAACCAGTGGATTGTCAAAGTGAAATATATTTTTGTCATGGGAAGGTTACTTTGGAAATGTCAGCATTCCGAGATGGGAGAAAATGTGCTCTGGTTTATTGGCATTTCTTTAAACCAATCCCAATCGTCTTGGGCGGTGCTAAGCGCCGGAAGGAGCCACGGTGCGGCTGCAAAACAGCCTCAGGAAGGAACTTGTTTTGGTGGAACGTGTGTATGTTCAAAGGTTGTTTTAGTCGTGCAAGAGAAAACTCAGATTGGACAGATAGTGTAGCTAGCTGTCTAGATTTACCCTGCAGAGATCTGAGGAGCAGTTCACCATAGTCCTCATAAATCGACCAGAGTTTAAAATTAAAACACGAAGAAAGTGGAAGGTAACGGGACAAAAGAGGGACATCCAGCAGAATTTCCTGTGGCAACGGAGCAATCCCGGAAGTGGAACATCGTGGATATAGACCACGAGTTACCCGATTTAAACTGTAATAGTAGTGTAACTATTTCAATTACAAAGTAATGTAACTTATTACATTTTATTACTTTTCTAAATTGTTTTCAACTGTTCAAAAGGATTATACCTGGCAGTGTTAACCTTACAGCAGCACTCAACACTGACTACTGTAAACAAATTAATTTTGAAGAACAGACACCAAAGTCAGACCTAAGCAGCTCTTTTTAATATCAGATCATTCTGAGGTCAACGATTTAAAATCATAACAAAACAAAAATATCACAGCAATGTATGCATTACCAGTCGGTATTATGTGCAAGAATATGTAAATGTGTAAATGCATGCATAGTATTCATTTTTGTGTACACAATACATTTGCATATTCACGTTTTGTTCTTTTCCATGTAAATCTTCCCATTGACTGCTCTTTCAGACACCAAGATCAGGAAATACTTTTCATGGCATTGTAAATAGAAAGAGGCTTGACATGTTTGCATGAATCACCTATTTTAGAAATGTATATTTGCATGAATTATACAGTATGGGCTGTGAATCAGAGTAAGGTGACATGTGTATTCCTTTGTAGGAGTTGATAAAAATGTCTAAATGGGTATATCATACATTATATGTAAAAAACAGACACATTACACGTCAATGTGTCTGGTTTTGACATATAACTATAAATATATCACTGGGACAAAAGGCAGTTAACACCAAATGTCTTTACAGCCTGAGGTCTTGATTCCTATTTGATGAAAAAAGAGAAATGTGCAAACATTGCAAATTTGCTGACAAATTGCAGGGGTATTGAATTTAGACTATATCCTTCCGGGCTTTTGACAAATATTGTAATAATATAGTGACTTCCTTCATGATGAATGAGCCATGACTTTAAGGTCAAAGAGGAAGGTGTAAAGAGAGGACTGCCAAATATACAGCAGGGCAAACAATTGTAGGTAAAACATTGGTCACACCAGCTGGTGGTCATGTCTTTGTCTGAGAATGTGTGTGCTTGCAGGTGGGTGTGTGTTTATGTGTGTGTTCAGTCCTGGCCCCATGTTTGAATGTCACTGAAACCTGATTAGCCAAAAACATTGAGAGAAACAGGAGAAGTCTCCCAGGAAGAGCTGTTTATCTCTACAATTAGACCAAACAATACAGCCTTTTATTGGCTTTGCTGTTTTTTTGTGTCCTGATATTTTTTTCCCCCTTGGCTGTGTTGTTTTTGGAGTCGTCATGCATGGAGTGGCAGCAGGACAAATGCACAGAACTGTGAAGAACCAACAGGGTGAACTGCCCTTCCCAAAATGCAAAGCCTATAATTTTCAAAACGACGGAGTTGCAAAAAAAAAAAAAAAAAAAAAAAAGAAAAAAAGGAGGAAACAAGAAAATTGTTTGTGGAGGAAAAAAAGTATTGTAAAGAATATGAGTAATGCCATTGAATTGGTTATGGAATAATTGCGAGATGTGTTCTAAACAAGTGCAGGAAACAAACAGCTGTTTAAATCTAGTGAGAAGTTACAGTTAATGCACATATAGATACACACTTTGCACAAGGTAACACAAGTGCGCATCCACACACACACACACACACACACACACACACACACACAAGTGCACACACCAAACACACAGAAAATAACGGTAAATGTAATAAAACTGTCAGTCCCTCTACTCTCATCAAAAGAATACAGTGAAAAATCAATAGGGGACACAAACAGAGGCTGCGCAGGCTGAGGGAGAAGTATGCTGATATTAATGTATAATGATGGTCTTTCTCCAGAGGAGGGGCAAAGTGCTTGCACCTCTGAAGTGCAAAGTCAAAGGCAGTGTTGCATTTCTCCCTGGCTGCTCTGTTAATTCCCTAACTTAGCCCAAGGTTAGCCATTAGTTGTGGGACATGATTGAGGTTACTGATACATCAGATTCTTTGCAGCTCTTTGCTCTGCACTCTCCCTTTTTCTGTTAGAATATTAACCCTGTGGGGCAAAGCCATTTCATCAAACACTGCACATATATTCACACTTGCAAACACACATTCTTGAGGAGCGGGTCCAGTGAGTACACAGAGTCTAGCTGCACACTCAGAGGTGGCATTTACTAATGAGGATAATTAGCCATAAATCTGGGAGATGGAATTCAATAAGTGATGGTGGTGCCTGATGCTGCTCACAAAAGTGATTGTAATGATTATGAAAACAAAATGGTGGGTGTTTCAAACACTTTATAACCAGCATACCCTCTTCTTTTTAGTCTTCATTGCTGTCTTCAAGCTACTGAGTATCCTCTCTATCTGCGATAGTTTACAGCATTTACATGGATGGATCCATGGATGGATCAAATTCTGAGCTCTGCGGTTGTCATCTCCTTCTCGGCTTCCATCCTGCTCAGTGAGTCAGGTGTTCCTTTGTTTATTTTCAATTTCGATCCATGTTTTTGATCGGGTAGCTGATGTTGTATGACTCACGTACTCCATGTGTCTTCATCTCTGTCTCGTTAGGAGTTCGGTTTGCCTCTTGGCTCACCATCAGGATGCCTCTGTGAGCCGCCAAGCTGTGTTTGTTGAATGGTTTGTAATTATCCTCGGGGCCTCCTTTGGGCAATGCTCCCGGGCTCCTCTGCAAGTTTACTGTAGAGTGCTATACCCCACCAATGAACCCTTTCTTTTGGAGCTAGGAGAGCAGCAGGAGCATTGGGAACACATGCATCATAAAAGAAAGGTGCAAGTAAGTATGAGGCTTATAAAAACATGCAAGCCAAATAAATCAATCAACCTGAACCCTTATCTTGCTCTGCAATCAACACTCACCTGTCACTCTTTTTCACTTATTTCCAGTTGCTTCCTCAGCCTCTCTTCCCATTGTACTGCATGGTATCCAACAAGCATACCTACCACTAACTCACAAGTATGTGATCCTATTGCCCTCTCAAGGAACGTAAGGTCTTTAATGCAGTATTTCATGAAGGGCTGAACTCCCACAATGGTTTAAATCCAATCTGTACCTCTTTCGGGGATTGGGAATTATGTAGGCGGTCGGTAATCCAAAAATACTTGTTCTTGTAATGTTTTATAAATTCCATTAAGACTCTTTACCCCCTACTGGAACATCCCTGTACCTGTGGTGTGGTCCAACCCTTTCCATTATGTCTCTCTGCAGATTCAAACCACTTGTATGGCTGTTCTCTTGTCTCCGTGACTACAAAACTATCACTTTATTAATCAGGAAAGCCTTGTAAACAAGGCTCATTCTTCCCTCTTATAGTGACGTCCCGCAATTGCAGCTTCATGTTTATTTACATCTTGCAAAGGTGGGAGGATACCTCATCTTACATCTTACACTGTAGTCAGGGGGCCAATTCTGAAAAGGGCTTCCGTTAAGACTTTTGCGGACATGTTTTGGTACAAGCTGTCACCCTATGTTTTAGTTTTTAGTTAGAAGACACCCATAGGTAAGATATTAGGGTGGTTGTCAAGCAGATTTTTTTTTTGTGTGACTTGTACAAGCAATTTCAGGCCACTTTTTGGTTTCCTGCTTAACACAACATGCCAACAATACATGTTGAATATCTCCACAACTACAAGGACCATATACATAAAAATGGTATCAAATGAAAGCCAACACTCATGGGATGTCTGCTGAAGTGTCAGAATGAACATTTATTGTACAGTGTAAGAGACAATAGAACTAGAACATGAAAAAAAACAATCTCCGCCTAAAGAGAACCAGATTTCAAAGTGAATATCAACTTGGAAACATAACATAGTATCCCAAAACCTCTATCAATCATTACCCCCATCTATGTGAATGAGTCAAGCCAAGTTTAAAGCTTGTAGGGAGAGACAGTGCAATGCTGCACAAGTTATAATACTTTAATGTCAAGGCGGAAATGTAGAACTGTAGATGGTGGTCTATGGTGCTATTTGACTTCATTAATGTACCAGGTTGTAACACAAATTATATTTAATTGACATATCACTATAGTTATTAATTCCATCCTAACATAACTGCTCTCTCCGACAAAGTTTTAATATCAGTTTTGGCCTCCTGACTACTGCAAACAAGGCACGTCATTATTCCCAAGATGTAGGTAGCTCTTATGTAGAAGAGCACGCATCACTATGTTTACATCCTCTGACTACTACAGAGTGTAACCTGTCCAAATTCAAAGATGCACTAAATAGCATTAGTGTTTCCTCAAAACTAAAAGGGTAATGTTCTAAAAGAAAATGCATCCTTTTTTAAAATTATACTTCATTTTCATCACACACACATACACAAACAAGTAACATCTACAGACAAACTTACCAACATACACGACCCACATTAAAAACAGAACAAAAACTAAAAAGACAACAACCACAAAACGCCAGACTAGACAGATAAAAACGTTTCAGCCTATGTCATTGAATGCACCCCTTTTAAATTTACAAGAAGAGGAATGTGCCTGTTTGGTACGGTAGGTTCAAATACAACAATTTTTTTTGTATGTGGTCTTGGTACCTAACAACACTTCAGTGATGTTTACAACTAGCAATACTAAAACACCAGCCATTGACAGTCCTGTCATCACATTATTGTACCTATGGACCACATACACTGTATTCTGTGTGATGGTCTCAAAATAATATTCTGTGGCCTGCCTTCTGCTCGGTCATAATCAGCCTTTAAATCATGGACGAATGTAATGTGCACATAATGTGCGTCTCAAGCATGTAATCTGTATTAGAAAGTTTGTGATCATTTCACAGAATTTCTCTCCTGTAGTGCTACGCAGTAATGTGTGAAAATACCAAAGACGGGAGCTGAAATGCTACTCCTTCACTCAGCCCGTTTCTGTGCACTTCCAGGTAAAACTGAAGACACGGAACCAAAGAGAAGAACGAAAATGATATGTAATAATCATAGTCTTGCTGCTTGAAATAATGCAGCTATTGGGAGTTGATGGCATATATGCATGACATATGTCAACCCACTGAATGCATTCCTGGCTAGAGAGCAAGGTAAAAGGTATCTTGATAGAAGAGGGATGTGTAGGTCTAGTGGACGTGGATGAAAGATACACAAACTCTTGCATCCTTGTGTCTAGTAAAAAGAAAAAGAAGAAGAAGAAAAAAATCAGTGTACAAATACTGTAAACAACTGAGTTAAGGATCAAGCCAAAGGTGAAAGGATCTGCTCTCCAAAAAGCATTGGCTCCCCTCAATATATTTGGCTTTCTTGAATCTCCATCTATCTACCAATATACAATGCCAACAAAGAATAAATCAACTGTTTTAATAATTGAAACTTAGCTAATCACAGCAAGGAAACTCAGATTGCAAAAATGAACCCTAGCCTTAAACTAAATAAACTCAATAATTACACCCTACAATATAAAGAGACTAACAATAACCTAGCCATAGACTTGTAAACAAAAGAAACATTTACAGTAATCGATCGCTATACTGACTTTACAGCTTAACGGAATGACTTTATTATACCAATGTTTTGACCGCATTTGGTCTTTCTCAAGATACCTCACGATAGCAGGACTGTGGCATAATTTAGAGTTTCCAATTGATTTACAAAAACAAAGATGGGAGTTATACGTTAAAAAATCTTTACCAAAAAAGAAATTTAATTAGGCCAAAGAAAGTATTTCCTACATCAAATTTGTCTCATAAGGAATGCACACGTGAAAGGCACAATGAAGATTCAAGGATTCAACACTGGCTATGTGCCAGCTCTTGGCAGTCATCCAATTAACGCCTTAGTCTGGGTTAATGTATTGCCATGCTCTTTTGATAGTCTGCAATTGAGGATTCTTGTTACAATGACTAAACCAATTAACACAACATTACTTTGAACAAAATAAAAAGAACACTCCTTTCTTTTCTGAAGCTGATATCATGTGCTGTTTGGATGTAATGACAATACTTGAGTGCACCTGTTTTCAAATTATATTCTTCTGCACTTCATGCTTTGAAGTGTAAGCACATGCTATAATTAGAAAGACACAGCAAACGGTGGGAATGGATTGGGTTAGTAAACTGAAATCATGCCCTGTATTTTCTGCTACGCTACACCACTCTCCCCTGGGTCCTTTTAAAATCCCACAACCTCCAGTGCCTCTCAAAAGGCTGGGTCACAGCGTTTAAAATAGTGAAGATTTACAGCAAAATAAATTCATTCCAATGAAATTGCTGTGATGGATTAGATTGCAGGGGGCGAATAAATCCACGCACATTTTTCAAGTCAAGTTCAACTTTGGTGAACTTTGACCAGTGAATTTGCACCATTGACCAATTAGCAAACCATCTGGACAGTACTGACATTTATTGAGGGAACAGAGTCCAAAATGGAAGACCATATCTTAGCGTGTTCGCTCCGTTTCCATCATCCACTATTATTTATTTCCAAAGCGATTTACAATAAATGCATTTAAATCATGTAGGAACAAGTGTATATAATCCAATTTAATTTCCAAAATAAAAGAGTTACCTATTCTATACATCAAAATAAAAGATTATCAATGTTAAAAGACGACTGGAGCCAGAACATATGGCACACTGTTTAAGATCAATTAAAGATTAGCAAATTAATCCTCAAATTACTTTAAAAGGGACCCAATTAGCTTGATGAGGAGTATTTTAGCTTAATAACAGCATATCACCCTGAATTAGTTAAACCACATTTGAAGAACAGTGCCCAGGCATTAAGAATGAAGACATTTATAGGGGCATAGTTCTCCCTGCCACCATCTTCTTTGTCTTTTTCACAATTATCTGTATATGGTTTACATCACATCACTCAAACAAGCTGTCCACAAGGTCACTGAACTCAAGACTTCTGCTCTGCTTTGACACAACTGCAGAGTCATCCGAAGCATTCTGCAGGAGACATGATGACTCCAGGTTGCATTTGAAGTCTGCCGTGCACAGCGCGAACATGAAAGGAGACAGGACTATTCCCCTGTGGTGCTGCAGAGCTATTTACCAGCTGTTCGGGCACACAGTGCCACAGCCGCAGAAACCAGGATCTGTCAGGTAGTCAGGTATTGTTATTATTATTATTGTGTTGGTGTGGTGTGGACCTAAGAGGTTAAAAGCATTGCAATGCAAACTGAATAATATCTATAAACCCATAAAGAAAGTGAGTATAACTTTACATGATGCAAGATATTTGTTTCAGCAGCTTTAATAAGTTGCATCTTGATATTGCAATGTGAATTTGTAACAAGTGGTCAGTCAACAGTGCAAAATAGCCTTCAAATAGAGTGGAACTGTTATTGACAGGACTGGTATAGGATGAATGCAGTATGCATGTGATTACTGTAAATTGCAGTAACTACGTTACATAAATTGATTCATTATACAAAACTTTTATTAAGCGATTTAATTTTGATTGCCGATGAGTGAAAACATGTAGTTAACTGATTAAACAAACTGACAATGGAAAACCAAAAAAACGAATTACAGGAAAACATGGAAAAGAAGAACAACTCACGGATTCTAAATATAGGAGGTGATTACGATACTCAGGGAAGATAAAATATGCATTTCAAGTATCAATAGCAGATGGGGGGGGCTCTCATAAACGGTCATTTGCCAGCGCTCATTTTTCACAGGTAAAGATACAAACAGCTCTGTCCCCTTGTTAAATGCTTTTTCACAGGGACAGAATGGCCACATCACTGCATGAAAAGCGGGATTTTCGTCAGTAAGCGGCACTGTAAATTGCGGTGGAAGTTCAGGTTTTACGACTGTAAACGGCAATTTACAGGCAACACTGAAAACTGCCGTGAATTGTCGGAAATTGGCGTGGGCCTTGCTTGGCTATTGTCCCCTCCCCCTAATTCTAGGGGAGGCTTTAACATGTAAATGAAAATGCTGTGAGCTAAACAAATGCAAATCAGGGTAGCAGCAGGGGGAGTTTTACCCCAGGTGACATTTTTCTAAAAAGGTATTCAGGGACCGTTCGGTATTTATGGAATGGACCACCGGAGGAAAATAGGGGAGGGTCATGTCTTTTTATTCTGTGCTGAGGGGAGGGTCATCCAACATTTTTCAGTTCAGAGAGGGGGGGGGGGGGGGGGGGGGGGGTCACCCAACTTTTGTATTCATGAAACAGCAACATTTCAAAGTGGCTTGTTTGGTGCATATTTTTCCATGTAGCTCTCAGTCTCGGCCCTCCTTCGCTACCAGATGGGTCTGACTGCATACGCGGAGTTTGCTGGGGGGCAGGGGGAGCTGCTCCCTGGTGGCTGAAACTGGTAATTTCATTGTTTAGGTAATACATCCGATTTCATATACTGCTTTAGTAAAAAAAAAGTATTTCCTGGCTGACGATGGGAGCAGCAGGACGCAAAAAACGAAAGTTACTGTTGCACTAGTCTGGACATCTTACTGTGCCAAGGTTGCAATAAAGGTTTCCTAAATGCCACATTTGATGTCAGCTTACTAATTGATTGCGGGTTTTGTGTAGATTTTATAAGTTTAATCTACTTTGTTTAAACGGCGAAGAAGCCTAGTGACCAGCTAGTGACGAGCAACCATTTTGTGTGTTGAATGTTAGGTTACCCAGAGTGCCTTGCTGACTGGTCTCAATATTTTATTGTTTTATTTCATGTGAATACTAGTTCACTAGATGAGTAACTTAGTATGTGAAGTAATGCAGTAATGCAGGAAGTGTGCATTTAGTTTCCATGCTTATTGTGTTTCCACAACAATATTAGTGAGTAAATCTACTCAAATGGCCACCACACCATAACAGAGGAGTGGGATGCGTCAGATGAGAATGCAGAGGTTTAGGCACATATGTCATGACTGTAAAAAAACAATGGGAATCTGTATATCTTTGCCAAGTGCAAACCAGTACAGAAGGGATTGATAAATTGCTGGGGGAAGGTCATGCCCTTTTTCAAAATCGTTTTGCAGGTTCTTACAAATTTTTTTGCTGGCGAGGTGAGGGTAGATATCTTTTTTGTCTAAAGGTCCCGAAACTCCTCCAGTGGCCCCTTAAATAAATAACAAACAGTCCCTAACTTCATTTTAAGAAAATCTCTGGTATAAATAGATCATGCTCAGTATAGCCACATTGACTCTTACATTTTAGCTTGAATTGATTTATTTAATGAAAGTATGCTAGATTAATTACTGTGTATGTCATTACCAATGGCTAATGTTATGTAAAAAAGATAAACAAAACAATTTATTTCAACAATTAGTTTTTATCAGGCTTTGCCATAACGGTAAAATGTGCAGTCCATGCAAACAACATCACAGTCTCCTAGAGCTCATCCACTGTGCATAGTGGCATGACTACAGGGACCTTTAGTCCATTGCTCATTCAAGATTGTCTGGTGGAATGGAGACAGAGGCACCACTGTACAGTTTTCTAAGAGAAGTCTTTCTGCTGACACCAAAACACTGTGCTTCACATAAAGCATATCAGCTTTGTCACTGCATGACAAAGTCCCAACCATTTGTCTTCTTAAAATACTGACATATTCAGCACCATAGTCACATGTCCATGGCATATGAAGCTGTTGGCTCTGCTGAAATGGCCTCATAATCTGGACTTCAATTGTCCTATTGTTATTAAACTTTCCCAGTATTCCATTAAAACTCACTGTAATTCACCCCCACACCAGTCTGTGTGCTGTTTGCGCCCTGCTGGTTAATCTGCCTCCTCTTAGAGAGGAGACACACCAGCCCGATAATCGGCCGTCGGACCATCTGGCGAGGTCGGTGACTCGAGTCTGTTCGGTGTGTCCCGTGCTGTCGGCCTTCATTTGGGCCGACCCGACATGTTGAGTCGGAGACAGGACAGTCGGGACTCGCCCGGAAATGGGGAGCGGATGAACCTCCCAAAATCTGACGAAAATCTTTTAAACTGACCTTTGTTGATCTGAAATGAAGACAGATTCAGAAACTGCATGGCCTATTTCTCGCTTAAAATGTTTTCAGAAACACGTTTCAGTGAGCTATTTTAGTACAATATGAGATCGTATTCTGAACAAGCCGCCATGACAGTCTGGCTGTGAATTTCCGGAGAAAAAAGAACCACGTGACGCGTTCGTCCAATCAGCTGCCGGTTTTCATTTTCTGGGAAATAATCAGACTGTTAATGGAAACAATACAGAGCAGCGCCGCCTGCTGCTCTGGAGACGTATTACGCGCAGAGCGTACGCTCAAGTCGGCGTCGCCTCAGTGTGTTCTGAGGCATTTTTTGGAAATCGGGGACCCGACTGATCAGTCCGACTGCCTTTTCTGCCAACGGTCGGCCCGTCTGGTTGGTGTGTCAGGGCCTTTAGTCTTTCTCTATCACTCTGCCTCTACCCCCGCCCTCACTGCTTTGATTTGAAAAATAGCAGAGGGATGACTCCTCCGAGAGTTAGAACAAAAGCTTCCGAAGTATGGGAGTATTTCAGGCCAACTGGTAAAAGAGTTGTCTTTACACTCTGTCAAACTTCACTTGCTTATCATGGAATTACAACCACGCACCCAAAAAAGGAAACACACAGGAGTTGTTCAAGATGTACGGAGCAGTTTCATTTTTTTCCTCCATGTCACCTCCGGGGCTCCGTAAAGATGCGCCCACAGAAAAGGAAAAAAAAACTGAAGTATATGATTATTAATGAAACGGTGAGCTAGTCTGTACTGTTTATTAACTCTTGAGAAGTACAATGACTGTCTTTTGATGTTAAACAGGCTACTTAGACTTTGGCAGTAATGTTTTAAACCCCACCATGCACGCAAGTTTAACCCTTGTGTTGTCTTCCTTTCAACCTTGAAAAAAAACACTTTTTTTCTGACATTTGTGACGTCTTTTTTTTCACAATTTGTTTTTGCTTTTTCCAACGTTTTAAATTTTAAAATTTTTCTTCAACACATTTTCAGCACTTATTTCTACGTCCAATATTTTCTGATATAAAACAAAAATTTTAAATGGGCCAATGTGACCCGAGGTCAACACAAAGGTTAAACTCGAGCAGCACAGAGCTGTGTGCCTGGTTTCAGCGCGATTCATTATTAGGCAGAGCTAATAAGCGGGACCAGTGTAAGTTGCTTTATAAAAATGTATGTTGTTGGTCTTGTAATTTACAGGAAGCAGTACCCCATCTTCACAACTCGGAGACAAATTGTAGGCGCTATGAACTGGAGCAAGGGGAAGATTTAAAGAATATGCTTTCATTCTGCTATATAAGGAAATAGATACGTTAATAGACTGGTCTTAACCGTACATTTTCTTTTCACAGTCTAACCTCACCTCATAACGAGACCGTGACCTATATTTGCTCGGAGCAAGTTCAGATTTACAGGATGTTGACAATGAGCATTGTGTGTAAGTAACTTTTCCTGTTTTCTCATTCCTTGTTTAATTTTACTGCAAATTATGTTTGTTTTTTATTCATACCACTCTCATTTAAATAGTTTTCCAGCTGCCTGTAATTATGAGAAAGTAAGCAGGAGCTTCAGGTAGAAACAACCAGATCTTGCATCGCAGGCGGAAGCTGTGAAGAGTTCAGCTAAGAGTCCAGCGAGAAGAAAGAGGGTAAGATTAGATCCGTTTTGGTCAATGTGACTTTTTTTAATGGATGTGTTGTGTCCATACGCAGTGCATCGCAAAGTACTGATTGCCTTTATTAATTGTTTTTACAGCTGCTGGAAGCGAGACAGTGTGCGGGATGGATTGTGCGTCATTTTCGCAGCCAGCAGAAGTACAGGGCAACGCACCACAGACGTCTGCAAAACGGACCGAATTAAGACAGAATGCCAGTTACATTATATATATATATATATATATATATATATATATATATATATATATATATATATATATATATATATATATATATATATATATATATATATATTAGGGAAATTCAAGCCAGGCCAGACATTCTCTGGACAGGCGCGGTGTTGCTGCTATTCATATGCTAATTAGGCCAGACACTCTGGCCAGGAGAGGTTTCGCTGCTATTCGTATGCTTATTAGAGCCATTAGCACCTCCCTGGGAGCTCTCCACATACGCCATGGTTCGATTCCGACAATAAGTGGCACAGACGAACGCAACGTTCACAGCCTGTACATTTATCGCTAACTGCCGAAAATTTGAGAGATATAGTGGCGTTTACGGGGACGAAAATCCCACTTTTCATGCAGTGCATGCTGTTTTGTATCATCCCTATTTTGCTCTCTAAGTTGCAAGTACTGTTTTTTTTTCCTCATGAGAGCAAATGAAAGCAAAATGGCATCTCTCTAGTTAAAGACATAAGCCCAAAAAGACCGGATGACAGATGGAAACCAAACTATCCACAGTGATGGCTTTTGCTTGATCAGTAATGCCTTCCCTACAGTTCACCAAAGGCACACATTGCTAGTTGGAAAGATGTCTCATAGCTGCAAGACAGCAGCAAGTTATTAAGATGAACATACGTATGTATTTTTCCAGCATCCATGAAAGCCAGATTTGACATGAGCTACAGGGGAGAGATATAGAAGTGGGAGGGTAAGGAGTGTACTATATACACTGAAAAAGTGTATTTAAGAAGTTAAGTTACTACTGGTTACTTTCTATTTCATCAAATTAAAATGTCTTGCCTTGACACTTTGTATGTATAGCACTGCCTTGCCCAGATTCAGTGGTATAGACAGAAAATCTACTGTCTACCGGTCTACTGCTGTGGTGTGTGTGCGTATATGTTCTTAGTTGAAAAAAAATAAAACAATTAATGCGGTAATTCACGAGAACGATTTGCAAAATGGCACACAGAAAGAGTTATGTTATGTTCTTAGTTTAGCTCTTTTGTTATTGACCAAATACTTATTTTCCACCATAATTTACCAATACATTCATTAAAAATCCTACAATGTGATTTTCTGGATTTTTTTTCTCATTTTGTCTCTCATAGTTGAAGTGTACCTATGGTGAAAATTACAGGCCTCTCTCATCTTTTTAAGTTGGAGAACGTGCACAATTGGTGGCTGACTAAATACTTTTTTGCCCCACTGTATTAATGTTTACGCCATTCCCAGCCTAAAATACAATTCAATCAAATCCTCTCTGTACCTGACTGCACCTTTAGCTTGCTCTGGGTAGCCTATGTGCTCCACACAGGTATAGCAGAACTGCCCGCATTACAGTTAGGCTACATTGTTATCCCCAAAGTACCATTTCGATGCCACAAATTAGTATTTCGTGGCATCGTGGCCACAATATACTTTTCTTTTTTCGGATGTCATGTCTGGGGATCTGCTAGAAAGCAGAGTAAAGTAGTTGGTAGAAAGAAACCAAAAGAGACATCAGGTTGCACTTACACTGTCAAGCCCCAAAACCTAATCAGTCGCTCCAAAATGCCTGATTTTGCGGGAGCTTTTGTAAAAGATTGCGATATAAGTTGCGATGTCTTGTGTATGTTTGTTGCAAGGAAGTTGCGGGAGACAGTGAAAGTTGCAATTTTTTTTTGTATAGTTCTTTAAAAATAAAAAGGCAATTTGTTTTGGGGAGAATAAAATTACTCTGGGCTGAGATTTCCTAGTAACCTTACCAAAAAGGCTCAGGATGCTGCTAATGTTGGTATAATATGATTCTTTTTTTTTTTTTTTTTTTTAAAGTTTATTATATAACAGTCATACAAACAATCAAGGCACAATGGGGGGGGGGGGGGGGTACGGAGCAGTAGCCCCGCCCGCTGCAGAGAGCCGACATCAATGTTTTGGACGGTCTTTCGCTGTACGTTTTGTTGGTAAATGAGTCACACACAGGTCTCGTCTTCATATCAGAACTCCGTTCTCACTCCCGATTGGTCATTGGCTCTCACAGTGCACGTGGGACTGCTGTGATTGGTTGAAGTCGCGGGAAACTTCAGGTTATTGGTCAAATGTATGGAAAAGTTGCGGTGATTGGTCAAAATTGCGAGTCGCACCAAATTCACAGTGATTTGGTTGAATTTGCGTGAATTGGCGCGATCGCGACATCGCGAAATCCTGGAGGGACTGCCTAATGTCATTTCAAAGTTACAAAGTTGTTAAATGAAAGTAATTTCAGTTTTTTTTTTTATTAGAAGTTTTTTTGTTTTCTTTTAAAAGCTTCACAACAGTTTGATGTCTTGTAGTACCACTTCAGGTTTTACTGAAAAGAGCACAGAATGCTAGAAAGCTCCATTGCCTCTAGGTGCTACTTTGGCTTCTTTATCGAGGAGGTGACTGTCCCCACTCCAACAGCCAGAGTTTGCAGTAAGCATCCCATTACAAATGGGATGAAGAATGTGGAATATCACAAAAATGTGGGTCGCATATTGGTCTTTCTAGACTCTGGCTTTGGATGAGGCCAGAATGATGGCAGGCACTGGTTTGTAGGTCTATACCATTATGGCCCGCCTAAAAAGATATTGCTGTACCTGCACTGCCTTTTTGACAAAATAATCCTCCTATATTGCACCATTCATATGACAACTGAAAAACATCACATCAATAATGATAATAATTTGCTACAGATTGACCCAAATGTCTGTCTCATTTATTTTGAAGTAATGTTTTACTTGATTGCTAAGAATGTGACATATCATTTCTCATAATTATTAATGCAGATAATTTTACTTCCATCAGTGTACTGTATAAGCATGCTTGTCCGCTAATTAATGGCAGAGATGCCCCATTATTCTAAACTAATTACTGGATTGCACCAACAGTCCATCCCTTGTCAATCTGTTGAGGTTTTTTCACGAGCAGAGCACAAGTCAGTGAAAATAATTCTGTCAGTACACAATTAGAAACCTATTACAATACCAGATATCATTTTTATTATTTTCAAAAGGACAGACCTATTACCCAACTGCCTCCTCCAACTGAAAATTTGCAATCATTTATGGAAAACAAAAACTAGGAGATGGCTAAAAACAATGAGATTAATGCCATCTCCAGGAATAAGCAAAATCAAAATTGTCAATTAGGAAAAAAGAAAAAGAATTGAGAAACAAATCTGACAAGCCTTGTCAGATCTAATGATTTTAAATCAGAGTAACTGTTGCATCTCAATTAGACACTCGACAAAGTAGTTTAAAGTCTAACTAAGATTTTCTAATGTGATCCTTGGTTTCACTGTAATAGGCCAAAAGGTCAAAGCAAATGGCCAAAGGCCTTTTGTAAAAGAGCGAACAGAGTTCTTTAACCCTCTTTTCTAAATAGCTTTAAATACATCAATACAAATTAGTCTATATGGCCTGTAAACATGATCTATGCGTTAGTAAACTAAATTGTTCTGATGTATTACAGTGTCCCAAAACTGAATATACAAAATATACACAAAAAAGTAGGCTATGTGATTTATTTAAGTTTACTTGCATTATTCCAAATTGGATCGTACAGTTTAGAATATGTATCTTCTACAGGGACAAATCAGAGAAGGCCTACATGGAAAAATCGGGGGGTTTTCCTGGCTCAGAATGGGTCTTTTTTTTTTTGGGGGGGGTGTACAGTAAATTAATCTGTTTTACCTTATTTGACAGAAATCTATGCAGTTACCTGTTATTTAGGACAATTTGATGAACCAAAATGTATAACAATTAAACAAAACTATTAATACAAAAAAAAATATTAATATTTAAGAGAGTCCGGTACAGCCTGACTCTGGAGATAAAACTGAGATTAGCGCTCATCAAGTTTATGTTCTGCTTGTTTAACGGTTGTTTGGTAATTGCTCTTAAAACAAATTTAGAGATGATTGTAATTGCTATTTTTATTATCAATTCTTATTTTGGTGCTGGTCATTTTCCTTTGGGGCTGGCTAAAACCCCTTTAGGGATCTATGCAGAATAAAACCCTGCAAAGATTTCATTATGATTTAATTGTACAGCAGTTTGATATGAGAGGCTTTGTAAGCAATCTACCCACCAATGTAATTGTACGTTTGAAGAAAAGTTACAGGACCTGTTTGAAACTTAAGTAACAAAAACCACCCACGTCCAGGCTATTTTTGCACAACCACCAACAAGACCTGAATGGCATCATCAAATCAAACGGGCAAGAAATCAGGCAAAAATAAACAAAATCTAGCACCCAAACAATCAGTCCAGTAAATAACATAGTCTGACGCACGGAATGAGCTGCCTTGGGACGGTGAAAATCAATTAGGTCGGGGGTCCGATGGGTGTTTGGGGGGGTTGTCTGCTGTTCCTTCCTGATAAGAACATTTCTGTGCTTGATTTGGTTATGCCAAGAGAAGATTATCGCCTGGCAGGAGAAGCAGTAGGCCTTAATCATTAAGTGGTGGGTTTCTGCCAGTCCTCAACACCAGAGCCAAGGTTTTAGTACATTGTGGGGCCTGGGTAAACACTCAAATACGCTGAGAATCTTGTCCTGCTTTAGTTTTGCTAAACTAAATTGCCCGTTTCATAATATTAACCTTGATCCTATTTAAATGGCAGAGGGTACTTTATCAAAGGTTTAGTGCTGGGACATGTGGTGATGCTGCAGTGAAGGCATGGATTTTACAAAAGAATGAAAGGAGGAATCGGTTTTATCGTTTAAAAGAAGGAAACCAGGGTCATTACATTTGCTTTCTTGCTGCGGTTAGCGATTGTTTCCTTTTTAAATGATTTGTGGTATTTGGGGATTTTTTTTTTTCCTGCAGCAGGGTTTGTTTGAACCAGCAGAGAACACATGGATGTAGTCCACCGCCAAACAAGCTGTCAATTTGTGGTTCAAGATGATAATTGGTCTCCCATGAGGCAACAGTAGCTTAGCGATACCTTCTGTCAATTATATAATTTCACGTCAACACATTTTGGCCTAAATGTGCTGTAAAAATATACTCTGAGGGACATAGTGAGGAAAGACTGGCTGTGAAACGGACTTTGAAAACTTCCACGAAAGCCCGAAAACTAAAGCTCAGCTCTAAACTTCACTCTAATCAAGTTTTTGTAAAAACAACAACTCTCCAGCTTCATTAGTGGAGTATTTACCCTTAACCCCCATAGGTATGTTCCTGGTTTGCCCTTGAAAATGTTTGGTAGAAATGTTTCAATAATGACACAACTGCATCACCCCAGGTCCCAGAGATGAAAAAAGCCTGCCATGTGTAATTGGTGCGTGTGGCATTGTGCTGAGCCACTGGGACACAGAGTAAATATAACCTGACAGTGTGAAAAAAGGGAAAGAAAAAGGCTCTTTTGATCCCTTATTCATCTCTCCCCTGTCACTGATAAGGCTGGCAGGGTTGGACGATGGAAGGATGATTTTTCCTGAATAGAACGAGAGGCTACACTACAGTGTCACAATACAGACTTGGAGAGGCAGACACAGACACACTGGCGGTGGGGGTTGAGATCGAGGAATGGTTCTAAATATGAGCGATTATAAAAGCATTTTCTTGTGTAAATGGAGTGGCATGGTAAGAGAAAATGAACTCTCTTTCCTATTGAATCGAGTGTTTCACACGCTGGATATATGAGGAGCTTCTGCAGTGTTCATTCTCTTCCCTTTTCTGACTGAATTTTAAAATTTTTTAAAATTTGACAGTAATATTTTCCCCCCGTTTCATATGTGCCCCAATGGTGTTGAATGCATTGCATTTAATGTGCAAACAGATTTCTTTAAATGAAAATTGAAAGGAGTGAGTGAGTGAGTGAGTGAGTGAGTGAGTGAGTGAGTGTGTGTGTGTGTGTGTGTGTGTGTGTGTGTGTGTGTGTGTGTGTGTGTGTGTGTGTGTGTGTGTGTGTGTGTGTGTGTGTGTGTGTGTGTGTGGAGAGGGAAAGAAGACAGGAGGCGAGAAAGAGAGAGAAGTGGAGAGACACGGCTGTTCATTCAAGCATACGTCCATTACAGTTGGTGGATGCTGTGAAGAGGAACCATTAGAGGTGTAATCAGGATGGATGGATGGGGATGAGGACAGAGACAACGAACAAGGAGAGATATGCAGCTGATGCGATGTGATTGAGCCATAGCCTATGACCCATAACCCCCCAGTTGGGAAGGACTGTAAGACTGAATTGACACCGGTCAGTGGCGGTAATAATAATCTTGCTCATGCTTTCTTTTCCTCACTGCCTCTCTCCTGTCTTCCTTTCTCTCACATTCTTCCATCCTCCTTTTTTCTCTCTTTTTTCCCCTCCCTCCTCTGTCATTTGGTTCTCTTCTCCGAGGCAATGAGCAATTCAAGCTCCGTCCTTAAAAAAGCAGAAAGCAGACCCCAAAGGAAGAGTCAGTAGTTCAAGTAGTAAAACGTTGACATATGTGGTATTACCAGCAAAGAGGTACTTAAAACCCAAAACAAATCTGTCAAAAATATTTCAACCTGGTTTAAATTTGAACCAATGTTTAAACAATAAATTCAAAACTTGGTTACATTACACAACATACCACCACCACTCCGTAATACATTACATCAATGCAGCAGAAGCAGAGCTATCCTGTCTTTTTCAAAAACACTGCCTGATGCAACTCAACAGCATTTTTTAATTAGACTCATGTATAGCCTCAAACTCAATGTGAGCACTGCCATCATCAGGATTATTTTTACCTGAATTTACATAGCGTTTCACAGGTGGCGTACTACTTCTCATAAAAAGTAAACTGATGTGGAAAATTGGTGTGATGCCCTTTAAAGTGCAGTGCTGGAGTAAATGTAAGCCTTCATAGTTTCGCTCCTCTACTGTTAAAAGGTTTTAACAATTTCTTCCTATCACTAAAAACCACAGAACTGAAAACATACACTCAGCATCATCATTTTCCAAAGTTGTCCGCTTCAAAAAGGAGGCGTTTTTATGAACAACTTTATATCATCAGGAGAAAGTTTAAAACATTGAAAACTAAATTTTGTCTGTAAATTTCAGCTGTAAAGCTGATATACAGTATATTTGACACATGGAAAATCCTTGACTTTCCCTAACATTGCGGAGAGGGTAAAACAAGATGAGGTGTGTTAAGCAATCAATCCACACTGTGTAGACCCCTTGGGTTCCACGTCTGTGCTCTTTTTTTCTTCCCAATACATGGTGCTGAATCTTAACTAAAGCCAGAGTTATTTGATGCAAGAAGAGTAGTTGCTTGGTAGCCCATAGTGCTAGAAAGCCAGCCCTTTAAAAGGCCCAGCAAGGTTAGACATTCTATTCATGATTAAAATGATACGTTACTCAGGGAATCAGAGGATTGCATTCCCTAGGTGTGTTTATGCGAGTTGGTATGAAAACTGGTAGACAAGTTATACGCATGTATTGGTTTTTCCTGCCTCAAGGTGAAACAGATGGTTTGGAGGAAAATAATAACATAAAAACTTTATTTATACAGCACTTTTCACAAAGGGTAATAGCTCAAAGTGCTTTACAACACTGAAAATAGTGGAAAGTGACTGTAAGGCCAAACAAATACAATAAACCAAGTAGCTGGGTCCTGTTATGCAGGGCGTTGCTAAACAAGGTTCAACTTTTACAAGAAAGTCAATGTTGGTCGATACTTCAAAATCCCAGATTACATCCAACGCAAACGTCTTTTATTGCTTTTTACAATTTTTGTGGTACGGTTAAGGTTAGGGAAAGATTGTGGTTATGGCAAATGAATTATGACCACGGTAGGGTTAGAGTAAGGGTAAAGAACACTTGGTTGACTGTGCCCTGTAGAGTAAACAAAGTTTCTGTAAACAGAAACTTACATTTAGTGTGATTCACTAAAAACACATTGTGTATCGTCAAGGCTTTGAAAAATTGTAAAACAGATTTTTTAAACCTGCATCGTTCCATTTAACTTGCTGGCAGTCTTCTTCTCCCTGCCTTGCTGGTGCATTGATCAGTTGAATAGTAAAACCATTTGCAGGAATGTGTATCACATGACCCGTGTGCTGATAAACAACAAAACAGGGACCCACTCAACAACAATGATCCATAGTGACACTATGATCAAAAACAGGGTACCGAGGCACGAATGGAAAAGAGAAGGTTAAAAAAAAAAATCCAAACCAATACATTAAATTTCTATAGATGGTATCATCTTTGCAGCCAGTAGGCTTCATGCTGATACAACTGCCAATGTACAACAGCCTTTACCAGCGTTGCCGTAGTAGAGTTAACCAGAAAAGACAACAAAACTCAGACAATTCAACAAACATGACAACATAAAAGGATGGACACTAACAAGTATGTTTAAGCCACATCATTTACATAACCTGACACTTCTTATACAATTACCAGCAGAATAAAAACATCACCAAGGCAGAGAGCATAGGGGCCTGTTTCAGGAAGGCGGTTTAACAAAAAGTCTAACCCTGATCTGAGATGATTTAACCTGAGATGGGAAACTGAGTTTTCGGTTCCAGAACAGCTGATTTGGGTTGGTTCAATCAACTCGGAGTAGGTTGACTCAGAGTAAGCGCGTGCACCACCACTATAAAAAGGCAGCATGAATGGAGCCATGATGCTACGATTCACCATGGTAACAACCACAAACAAACGGGTCGGCGGAAATACTCATGCGCACATACAGCGAGTTTGAACATGTATTTTAGTTAAAAAAGCAACACAGCGGCTGCTGCAAAAGAGAGAGAATTTGTGTGGGAGAAAATTGCTGCTCGAGTAAATGCTCATATTCCAATATAGTGTATATCATATTTAATCATTAGTATAGCCTAATATAACTGGTGAAATGGTATTGAACCTATAATCTATTTCATTAAGGTGCAATACTGCGGGCAAAAAAAGTACTAGGCCTACTAATACCATTCTGAGGCTGCAGCACCATCATTAAAGGTCCCATGGCATGAAAATTTCACTTTATTTTTTAACATTAATATGCGTTCCCACAGCCTGCCTATGGTCCCCCAGTGGCTAGAAATGGCGATAGGTGTAAACCGAGCCCTGGGTATCCTGCTCTGCCTTTGAGAAAATGAAAGCTCAGATGGGCCGATCTAGAATCTTGTTCCTTATGAGCTCATAAGGAGGGAGGTTACCTCCCCTTTCTCTGCTTTGCCCGCCCAGAGAATTTGGCCAGCCCATGAGAGAGAGAAATCATGGCTTTCAAAAGACCAAAGTGGCAGTTGGTCAAGGCCACACCCCCACTCTCCACCTTGCCCCCCCTCTCTCCTCCTCAATAGCTACAGACACAGAAATGGCACATACTAAAGCATGTTTTACAGTAACCACAGCCAAGCTGGCGCGTACAAATGTGACGTCATGAAATCGCTGTGACTATTTATACCCGCGCTGGTGCTCGCGACACTAGTTGCAGTCTTCTCCTGAACAGAGATGGCGCTAATGAGCAAAGGCTACCGACGATGCTCTTTTTACAGACTAGAAGAAGAAGAAAAAAGTAAACAACTGCAGAACTGGCAACAGCATTGCCGTCAATGCTTCGATTTGATTCGATGACCTACTTCGTCGGATCAAGCCTTTCATTCACCATAAAAGAACTCATCTTAACCCAGTAAGTTTACAAGAGAGACTTGCAGTCACTGTGAGAGTCCTGGCATCCAGTTGTCGGCAAACCTGTTCAGGCCTCCCGTTTCCGCTTTGTCGCGCGACGCTGAAAAAAAAAGAGCCGTGCGCGACAGCTGGGTGCGTGCCATAAATCGGACGCGCCGGCAGAATATTACGTCATTTTCACGTCACGATGGCGCGCGCCACCTTGGATGCGTCTAGTATAATTCATGTTTAAGGAAAGCTCATTGTGGGACTGGCTGTAGTGGCTGTAATTCTGCACCAAGGTCGAATTTCGCGAAAGAGACTTCAGGTACAGTATTAAGGGACCACTAAGGCCTATATAAAAGCATCCAAAGAGCACCATGTCATGGGACCTTTAACAGAATTATAATTCATAATCTTTTATTTCAAAGGGTTTACATCATTCACCTGCAATACTGTGGAAATTCCTTTTTAATGGCTCTTACTGGTTTGTGTCCAGGGAACACTACAAAAACGTTTAAAAACACATTTCAGAGCGAGTCACACTCTTCTGACAGTGCTTTGCTCTGCAGTGGCTTTACTAATATGCTCCGCATCACCAGTGTTGTAAAGAAAACTGTCTTATGCAAATAAATGTGATGTGACACAAAGAATGTGCTGGGATGTAGAGCATGTCCACGATGGCGTTAGTGATATGAGGATGGATAAGGTTATGTAGGCTACATAACTGATAGACTGGGAAGAAAAGCAATACCGCTCAAATAGGTAGTTATCTGGGAATGAAAATACATCTATAGTCGGGGCCTCAATATCATCTCCCGACATATGTTTAACGCCCTGCGAAGTAATACAGCTTCTTCACCAACGGGATCGTTGACAAAAGGAAATGCCATGTTTTGAGAAAAAAAAACTTGTATAGTCTGCCTAACATGGTTAATAAACCAAATAAAGTAGGGGGAAGACAGCGCCTCTGCTTTCAGGTGACCGATTGAAGTCCTGTCCTGACTTCTGTGTTGTACTATTTGTACACACAAAAGTCCTTCTGGATACACAGAACTTGCCTGGGAACCCGTCTTCTTTCAGTGGCTTTCGGGTAAATATTTATCATATTTCTATTGTTTCGGCGGAGATGTTGTTGTTCACTGCGCCTCTATTGTACCTCCTAAGTTGCTGTATCTTTCGTCTCTTACCTCCGTCGTCTTGTACTGTACTGAGGTAGGTTGCGTGTAAAATGCTGCTGCGCTATTTTATTGTTTTCTTTGAAAATTGTGTTGTGACCCTTCAATATTTAGTGCCTCAAAGCTTATACGATATTAAGTAAGCTGTTTAGTGCCGTTTTTATGGTTAAATATAACTTTTAACGATGCTTTGTTAACTCTTTTTCTTTTCGCGCCATTTTTGTTAATGTGCAATGTAAATAACAGAGGCTCTGCAGGCCATGTTGAGTGTGTAAATTCTGTTATTTAATGTTTAGGAGCAGAGGTGCAGATAAAAGGAAACAGTAGACCCGAAGCCAAATAATGTAATATTGTCTTCTGCAGATATGTGTATTTCTTTGTTAGACGTTATACTCTTTTTGTTATCTGTGCAGTCACCCAAACCCACGGACTGTTTAACTTTGTCCACTGAAACTGTTGAAAAGTATAAAACGTTGGTTCTCATGTTTGTCACATAGGCTATATTGTTATAATTCAAGTGAGGTTTTCCCAGTATACTCTAATTTATTCTGTTGGCTAGCAATGTGCATAATAAGAGTTGAGTGAGATGCTATACAAGCTATATACTATACTGATGCAACTTTTGTGTATGTATGGTAGAAAATGAGATCACCCTCACAATACCGTCTTGTATTGCTGAGAAGCAGCTTTGAATTTTCCATTTCCAATTAAATACAATTTCATGACCAAGAACTTGAGAGTAACTTAACTTTTTTGTTGTTGTAAACAGCAGAACTCATAATAAACAGGAGACGGAAATGAGAGGTAAGAAGACTCACTTAACTTGTTCACATATGCAAATATATAATGTATAACAACTAAAACTAACACCATTCAGTTTTCCATAGCCATGAGGACAACCATTACCCGCATGGCACAGCGGATGGATGCATTTAAAGAGAAGATGGATGAGCTGCTCATGCTCTTAAGGGGCTCCCAGTCACCTCCCTCTGCTCCAGTTAATGACATGTTGCTGTCGCCCTGCTCGACAGTCACCGAGCTGCATGAGTTCAACATGAGTCTCTGTCAACAAAATGGTAATTAAGTGGCCATAGTCCTGCCCTATCCTGCCCTAAGATTAACACTATATATTGCATGAATTCAAATATCATTATAACTGAACTGACTTCTCTTACAAAATGAGATTGTACAAGCTCTCCACTTTGTTCTACATGTGTAATTTGTATTTCTATATGTTTTACAGCAACTTTTCCTGACAACCCTTGGAGGATCGACCGGAGGTACTGCCATCCGTCGCGTGCTACTGCGAGTGGGAACCAATGACGTTCTAAAACCGTATAGCCTGCGGGGTAGAAAGGCAAAGAAGGCCTTCCAGGACCTGACAATCTGCAGCGTTATAACAGGCAGGTGTTATTTTATTGTTTACATCAGTATTATGCTTAGCTTGGCTGATAAGAGGTTTTAATTTGACTTGTAACTTTGCTTCATTTTGACTTTTACTCTAGCGGCCTCCCAGAAAAACTTCCCCGTGCTGACTGCAGCAGACATGGAGGACTCCACAGTGCTCTCTCTCTCTCTCTCCCCCTCCCCCCCCCCCTCACAATATCCAACAGCCCAGTGTCAAAGGTGGACTCATTCAAGTTTCTGGGCTCCATCATTTTCCAGGACCTGAAGTGGGAGTCCAACATCAACGCCATCCTTAAAAAGGCTCAGCAGAGGATGTACTTCCTACGGCAACTCTGGAAGCATGGCCTACCACAAGAGCTATTGGCCATCTTCTACACTACTGCCATCCTCCTGCCTCGTCCCTTCTGGCAGGCCTTACAGATCCCTGCACACAAAAACAACCAGACACAAGAACAGCTTCTTTCCCACTGCCATCACTATCCTGAACTGCTGATAAGTGTTCAGGATCCCCTCTTTGGCCATTCACCTACACATTACATACTTTATCATTCCAATATGCATCTTGCACAGTACATTTGTACATTTGCATATTTGTATATTATGTGCCTGTATATTGTTGTCTCTATTGTACAGTATGTGTCTATATGGCCAATAATACTGATTCTGATTATTATATACATTTTTTATTTTTTAGTACCATGGTTGTTAAAGTTAAGTTACAACGTTAGGGGAACGTTCCATAAAAGGTTAGAACGTTAGGGGACTGTCACTACCCGATGTGAGTTGAGTGCAGATGTGAGTTGTGCATGCTCAGACTTAAACGGTTTATGGCATACCGCTAAGGGATCCGGATCCGGCAAACGTTGTAGCTATCTATGATTGTTTGATTGCTAGCTTTAGCTTAAAACGCCATTCAAATGACAGCCTTTGTTGTGTTTGATTGCTAACTTGTAGCCAGCAGTGAACGAACTTCGTTATGTAAGTCCATTTTTATTGTATTGACATTACAGAAGTCTCTTGTTAGCAGGTACTTGTAGGCTACTTCAGCCTCTAATCTAGAACGGTCAACAGTGATCATGCCGTGAAAATGTGATGCCTTATGCTAAATAATAAATGACTGCTATGTAATATATCTATCTCATATTCTGTGGCTAACAGCAAAACAAATCTGTGTGAAGTCGCAAAGTGAGGCATGTGCAACTCACATATGCACTCGACTCACATCGGGTAGTGACAGGACCGTTAGGGAAACGTTCCATAAAGGTAACAATGTTGGGGGAACGTTCCCTAAACTGCAACGTTCCGGGA
Source organism: Zingel zingel (assembly GCA_023566125.1). Lineage (NCBI taxonomy): Eukaryota > Metazoa > Chordata > Actinopteri > Perciformes > Percidae > Zingel > Zingel zingel. The sequence goes on along the minus strand of CM042329.1, from coordinate 25,879,074 downwards.
ACGTTACGAAAACTTCCCATGGGAACTAAAACCTAACCAAACCATAACCTTCAGGGAATGTTCCCACAACTAAAAAAAAAAGTGTTAGCCGGACAGGCTCAGTTACCATAGTAACTAACTCTAAGGTTAAGTTACCTCTCTTTCTGAAACAAAAAACCCAGAGTGTCCCTCATCTCAGGGTTAACAAACTCAGAGTTTTCACTAAACCTGCTTTCTGACACGGACCCCAGATCTAGGGTCTAGGACAAGACTCCGCAGCGGTTGCTTGCAGCCACATACACACACAGAGGCAAAAACGAGAGCGTCACGTGTAGCGCGTGCATGTGCGCACACACACACAACACGACGGTTATTGACGTTCTCATTTGGAGAGTGAGTTCAAAAAGTTAGCTGTTATACACCTGTCGGAACGACATGAGTCTTGAGCACCGCAAAGTCCTCCTCATTCTGGACCAGGTTCAACTTCTCTGCTCGTTTCTCAGAGCATTATATAACGAGTCCACTCAGCCTATCTGTCACAGATTAACAGTCACAAACAGCGAAGTTTCCTCCGTGAAAGCAGAAATCACCTCTGGAGGGTCCTCCATGCACATCATTTTAATTTAGCATGTTGGGAATCAGAGGTGGGAAACTCGTGCTGGATTTTGCCAAGGGGGTAAGCGTCTCCTCGCAACCCGAACCTCCTATGGCGCCATTTTGATGCTAACAAGCACTCACCCCCCGTTAGCATCCCATTGACTGCCATTCATTTTGACGTCACTTTGACAGCGAATAACTTTACATCTGAAGCGTTTAAAGACTTTATTTGTCCATTGTTTATTTCTAAAGAAACATGACAATGTATAAAAGGCTCCATTACCTTGTACCTCACGTTATGGCTCCGTAGCAGACGTTTTTGTAAAAATAGGCTAACGATTGTGTCATAGCCACGCAACTTACTGTCGCATAGTAGAGGAATTACCGTATAGTACAGGAGAAGCTTGCAGACAGTTTCGACTGACATTAGCTGTTTAAGTTTAATTACTATTGTTAACTAGCATTTTAGTTAGAAATAATTAGCCTGTGCCTATGTTATCTCCTTATATATACCTACGCTCTCCGTCTCTGCAAGATTGGGAGTGATTGAGATTTCTCTTGGCACAGCTACCAGAAGACTTCCAACTTTCAGACAGGTTGCTCACATCACATTTACGTCGTCTCTCTCAGTTGGAGGCTGCGCAGTAACGTTCAGCGCTCACCGGAAAAGTTCTTCTCATATCCTTCACTGGTCTCCGTCCAGAGCAACGGGATCTGTTGGTCCATTCTTATATAATGTTTATGGATTTTGCTAACCGAGTTTCCCAGTTTTATTTATTTATTTATTTATTTATTTTTATTTATTTATTTATTTATTTATTCATTCACAATACCACTTCAAACATTACAATAATACAGTTGGGGTACAAGATAAAATTGAGTAGAGTGAATGGGTACCCCAAAGAAGCTAGAAAAGCTTATAGGTGGGGGCCCATGATTCATGGAAGGGTAGTGGTACAGATTATAGAATACACAGTTACCACCTGTATCTAGATGATGAATAAATGCACGCAAAAAGCGCAGCAGTACATACATAACATTTCATACACATACAATCATACACATACATCCCAGTAGTCCATGAAAGAACAGTTTTATAATAGATATCTAGGTTAATAAGAAATGTTTTTTTAGTTGTCTTTTGAAGTTGGAGATAGAGGGCAACACCTTGAGGCCATCATCAATCCTGTTCCAGATCTGCGGCCCCCTACAAACAACACTCATACTGGCGCGCACATGTCGGCGACATTTTCTTGAAATCAGTGGTTTGATTCTCGTTTGGTATGTATGCTGGGGGCTGGAGATGGGAACAAGACTACTCAATCTAGAGTTCAGTCTGTTGACAATTTGGAACATAAAGCAGGCATTATGATATTCATTTAGCTCAGTCAGTCTCAGTAACTCAAAACGGTGGAATAGAGGTTGGGTGGGGGAATATATCTCTGACCAGGAAAGAGCCCGTATGACTTCCTTTTGCAAAGATATACGTTTTTTGAGATGGCTGGTGAAAGTGTTACACCATATCACATTACAATAGTTAAGGTGTGGTTCAAAGAGAGTTTTATACAACGTGAGAAGGGCAAACAGAGGAAGGAAATGTCTGATCTTATTAAACAAACCAACATACTTGGACAGTTTGTTTACAAGATAGTCGATATGACATTTAAAGTTGAGTGAGTCGTCAAGGAGGACCCCCAGGAATTTAATGGAATGCACTCTTTTTATCTACTGCCCATTCATTTTAATCATGCAGTGATCATCGTTTTTTAAATTTTTTGCATGATTTAAATAAAATGAAATTTGTTTTACTGACATTTAATGACAGTTTATTACATTTAAACCAGGAGTCCACTTTGGTTAACTCTGAGTTTACTATATCTTGTAAAAAAAGTGGGTTCCTGTGTGATGTAAACAAATTCGTGTCATCTGCAAAAATAATTTAATGAAATATTTTAGAGGAATTTATTAAATCATTTATATATAAAATGAATAAGAGTGGCCCTAAAATGGAACCCTAGGGGACACCAAAGATCATGGGCTGACAAGTAGAGTTATGACCATTGACATGAACATACTGTTCCCTCTCGTATAAATAACTTCGGAACCATTTAAGTGCTAGACCTCTGATACCACAGTGATGCAATTTGTACAATAAAATATCAAAGTCAAGGGTATCAAAGGCTTTTGATAGATCCAAGAAAATACTAACACCACCTTTTCCCTCTTCAATGCAGTCATTTATTTGTTCTATTAGGTGGAGTATTGCTATACAGGTTGTACTCTTTTTTTCTAAAACCGTATTGAGAGGGAACAAGAATGTCTAGAATTAGTCAAGTTGGTGACGCGTTGTTGACAACTGACGTTTGATGTAGGCGTCTTTGGTTCACTGAACATATTTCAATGACAATAAACTGTTTATTGTGGATAAATGCCTCTGCCAAGAAACATACACAGACATAACATGTTTCAAATTATTCATAAATAGGCCTATGTATAAAAAAACAACACCTTATCCGTGTCCTTTCAAAACGCCAATATAACAGAAGAAGACAGTGTGAATGCTGGCAGTCGGAAAAACAACGTAATCATAGGGGTGGTGCCTGTTATTCCCAGGTGGCATGAACACCTTTTTCACGCAGACATGTTGACATGTCATAGTAGGAAAAGCACAGATGTATTCAAAACCATTAATGATGGCTGCATTCCATTTAGGAGAGGCCCTGGTATTGTGCATGCTGACTCACTGAAATAGCTTACTGGGACACTTGATGGAATTGAGCCATCGTTAAGGTTATCAATTTCAGCTGTGCTTTTCCTACTATGACAAGTCAAAATGTCTGCTGTGAAAAAGGTCCATTAAACCAGTGATTAATTAAGGTAGATTCAACCTTTTTTTTTTTTTTTTACTATGCTGAGGTACAATAATGCTATAGCCATAACCATAACCCATAATGACGTGATCCATTTTATTCCATTATTGTGCATTTGTAATATTGGGCTATATAAATGAAATATCTATCTAAATGTGACTATCACATTTTTTCTTCTTCTATTCTCACACGTCTTTTTGTGTATTTATGTCTTTTCACTCTGTAACGGAAGGGACTCAAAATGTAGCGATACTTAAAGTGCTTAAAAGTGCATAAAAGTAAAATTACCTAAAAAAATATACTTAAGCTACACAAAAAACGATTTTGTTACAGTAACGAGAGTAAATAATTAACTTCCACCCCTGTGATCAGTATATAGTTGATGTTAAATATGATTAAGGTTAGGGAAAGCTATGGGCCAAGTCTCCTGCATGAAAGTCAGAGGAGCTGCACTGCAACCTTCACACTCTTACTTTCCGCCTTGCATCGGCACAACACATTGGCATTTGATTTAAATCGTGTCAATGTGTGAAATGGTCCAATACGGACATAATCCCTTGGGGTGCTGGTTTACAGACAGACCCATGTAGATAAAGGTGTAGGTGCTTCATGAATAGCTGCTCACACTGTGACTGGTTCATGTGAGGATCTCAGTCCTGTGGCTGTCCACAAAGCTTCAGATGGGGTCACACAAGCATCAATACTAGATGACAAATTCTCAGCTGGCAACGGAACCATGAGCAAAGTGGTAGTTGGGTAGTGGGTTGAGTTACTTGGTGCTGTTTTCCACCACAGACTGACTCATTTGGCTGTAATCCATTGCTCCAGGGCAGCTGTCTTATCTTCATGGATTGATGAGTTCTACTCACATTTAATCACATTTGCAAAGAATTACTGTCTGAGAGTGAATAAGGAGTTTGCAACACACACACACACACACACACACACACACACACACACACACACACACACACACACACACACACACACACACACACACACAAACGTTAATGCAGATACATAGTTGCATGTGTGCAATTAATGGATACAGAACAGCAGGACCATGCAATGTGAATACACAGAAACACTGTATGTTGAGTCACCACATGCATAATAATGATAAAAAGAATGCACGATAAAAGCCTCTCATTTGATAGTAGGATGAAAGTAAAAGCAGACACTGTTGTCTAATGTCATGAAATGCTAATGCACATTCTTAATAAGCTACAGGAATTATACAGCATAGAGTGAAATGGAAAAAATCTATTATTTGATTTCATGCCAAAGAAAGCAAATATTCATGATTTCTAACAAATAGCTAATGGTTGGATTCATCTTAAACCACACAGTCCTAATGAAAGAAAAGGCTGGTGAAAGATACTGGTTAACAAAGCGTGACTCAGTGATGATGCATTGCCCTAATGCACACTATTGTTGGACCTTGATACATTATGATTCAGTTATGAAGCACATTTACACACTTTCCACTTAATTCAGATAAAAGAGTACTGGGTTCTTCTTATTTTATTGTAACTCGTAAATACTCACTAAATGTGGTAGAAAAGACTTTTCATATTCATCCACTTAATGTTGCACCACATACTGTATTCAAGATGAACATATTTATGATTTACAGAAAAACAGTGGAGTGTTTTGACTAAATGCTAAGCACTTGGGTTCCTCTACCAGAGAAGCTATAGACAGCCATACTACGCAGCATTATGTTATAATTGGGTATATTCAGAGGTGGAAAGTAACAAAATACTTTTACTCACGTTATTGTATTGAGTAGTTTTGTTATGTATTTTGAAGATTATTTTTTTGGGGCATTTTAGGCTTTTATTTTATAGGACAGCTGAAGACATGAAATGGGAGAGAGAGGAAGAGAATGACTTGCAGCAAAGGGCTGCAGGTCGGAATCGAACCTGGGCCGGCTGCGTCGAGGAGTAAACTTCTATATATATGGGCGCCTGCTCTACCAACTGAGCTATCCAAGTGCCCGTGTATTTTGTATTTTTCAAGTAGTTCTTAAAATTGGTATTTTAAAATGTACTTGATTACATTTTTTTTGTGAAGTATTGTATTTCGCTACATTACAGATCCTATCCGTTAGTGAGTAAAAAAAAAACAAAAAACTTTGACTAACGAAAACCGAAAGGAAGAAAAAAAAAAATTGCGCCCGGAACCACTACACCAAACCTGGGATCTCATTTATAAAACTGTGCGTAGGATCCTTACTATAAGTGTACGTACGCCCAAAAGCCCAAAATGGCGTACGCCAAAAAAAAGTCTGATTTATAAAACCGTGTGTACGCACATCTGTAAGCAATGTTCCCTTTATAAATCAGAGATAACCTACAAGTGTGCGTATGTGGATCAGCCTCTTATCCCACCCTGTACACGCCCATTTTTAACCATAAATAGCCAATGCAAAGCACCTCGTGAATGCTGATCAGTATATGAATGACACTGGCAGTTGTTACACCGAATCATGACGACTGGGGGGAAAAAAGCAAAAAACTTCTCAGACGTTCAGGAATTGCTGCAAAATGAATTATAATGTCGGCCTGTTCTCGCACAATGTAGGGAAACCTGATCTATAACTACATGTATTAATAATACTGTCCAAAACGGCAGGCATTACAGCACTCAGGGACAGCTTTGATATACCACACGTATATAATAAGATTTAACAGAACTCTATATTATATCCAGACAAGCCTTAGTGATAAAGTTGAAGATTATATATATTTATATAAAAAAAACACTTAGCTGTCTGACATTTCCCTCTGGAAACAGCCGGTTTCCCCCAGAGTGGCGAGGACCTGTAGCCTATTTGGACCGGGATGGACCGGGATGGACTGGGATGGAATGGGATGGAACGGGAAGGCACGGTTCCAGCACGTTGCCCTCTCTACTGGACCCAATTCAGTACATAGATCCAACAGCACAGCTTTAGGGAATCTAAATCGGCATATTAGCCAGTCATCGTCATGGTCCCTGAAGTCTTTTTCTCTCCTGATTCTTCCATTAGTCCTCCAGCAGTGCCATCATGCAGCATTACGCACGGGTTCACCGCAGTATTTATATGTTTTCAACAATTTGTGATTGTTAACACCTTGCCAACACAGCATCAACTACTGGTATCCCCTCCCCCCACCCCGAGATACAATTTGAAGACGAAAGAAAGTGTAATAGGCAAACACACTTTGCTTCATGCAGGTTGTGTCACAAACAGTATTAAAGTTCCGACCGATAACGAGGACATTAAAGGTAACGATTGCGTGAGAGCTTAACGGCTGTATTTCCAGACTTTGACATTTGATGATAAAGGCACAGTATTAAAGACAGATATTTAGTTTTTTTTTTAGCATTTATCTAATGCTAGGGTATTTTATGCTATCTGTATTCCATGCAGTCAGGCCATCTCCTCCTCCTGCGCTCCGTAGCGGACAATGTGATGATGAGACAGCGCGATTAAATATTAGGAATGTATTTTTAGTTAAGATTTGAGTTGAGTTTGAATTAAAAAGAATTAGAAGAAAAACTGCAATGTCGGATGGTCGGACCCCTGTGTCGGCGAGCCGCGAACTGAGTGGGAGACGTTAGCATGGACGTGAATGCAGCGTGAATGAGCTGTTATCCCTAAAAAATATCAGCTCATAGGAAAGAAAGAAAGGTCGATACAGAGTGCTGAGATTTAACCATACATGGACTTCTAAGTATTTATTTACTGAAGTCAAAAGTAAAGCTGTGTGCTTAGTTTGCGGAGAACAGATCGCTGTGTTAAAGGATTATAATTTGAATCGCCACTACAATACTAAACACGCAGAGAAATACAACAACTTGACTGATGCAGAGCGGGCACGGACATCTGAAGCTTTGCTAGTTAAGCTGCAAAAGCAACGATGCATCCAGGGATGCAGCAGTCAAGACCAGCTTTGTGATATCCCACAAAAATCGCCAAAAACAGTAAGCCATTTTCTGAAGGGGAGTTTATTAAAGAGTGTTTGGTGGACTCTGCTGCGCTAATATGCCCAGAGAAAAAAGAAACGTTTGAGAACGTGCCGCCTGATGTAAAATTAATATTGAGCAGACTTGAGTTTAGCCTATTGGTCCAGGCCTCCACAACAGTCCCTGTTTCTCATGTAGCCCCTTTGGAAAATGAATTGCCCACCCCTTCCATAGGACAACGTATGTAGGAGACTGGCTAAATTAATTCACATACATCTAATTAGCTCATATGGACTACTTAGGTGTGTAGAAGCTAGCTGCTAGTCTGGGCTGTGAACATTAGGGTCTAACCCATTTATGGAGTCAAAACACGTGATTTAGCCTTGATTTGCATTATAACTGTTGTTTATGTTTGTGAAGAAATGAAGGATAGCCCTCAGAACTAACAATGTATGGTACTTTCACTAACAATTGATTGTTTGAAAATGTTTTATGGGATGGTCTGAACTAAAATTGCACATTATACCTTTCCAAGGGTCTTAAATGTCATGTGTGACATGTGTTATGTTGTTATTACATGTGTATACATTTGTATAGATGTTTATACATTTGTATAGATTTTTCTTTAATTAAAAACAAAATAGTTTTGGATTTATGACCCCTTGTCCTAATTTCACTACATGGGAGAGATCCCCCATTTTTTTTTTAATGTAACTAAGTAACTTTAACTTAAAGTACATTTTAAATCAGCTACTTATTACTTTTACTTGAATACATTTTCAGATAGGTATTTTTACTTGTACTTGAGTAATATTTCATCAAAGCATTGGTACTTTTACTTGAGTACAATATTGTAGTACGTTTTCCACATCTGGGTATATTCAATGTAAACACAATGTTACAAAACATTACTCAAATAGGTTATTGCACTATATGGCGTACATACAGATGTTCAGATTTTCTGACTCTGTAGCCTTCTGGCAAACACACGTCCTCTTTCCATGTACAGTATGTAACTTATCTTAATGTATAGCATGTATCTTAAATTGCATCATAATTTAGTAAACATATCCTTCAAATGTGTGTGTTTTTTAAGTATTAGTGTTTCATATTAAACAATTACCCACTCTTGTGCCTGCAGACGTTTTAAAACGGGTTGGTGCAATCTTGTAGTTGAAGTGAGGCAAAATGGACTTTCATGCTTGCTTCACAAATGCTCACAGTATGTCAGTGTGATTTGCTCTTCAGAACCGGACACCACCCTAGAATTTAAATGACGACATTCTCGCTTAGAAAAACAACGTTTTTTTATGTTCAATATCTTCAACTTGACTCCAGGGCTTACAATGCCTAATTCATGCCAGCGAACAACGTCACTTGTGGAAAAAATTATACCTCCCATGGTATTGTAGGTACTTGCTGCTGTTTGCAACTCAATGACCCAGAAAGGGGAAAAAATCTCTTGATAATATGAATTCACAAACATGTAATTCTTATGCACTTTTGTCAGATGTGTTTTTAAAGAAGAAAAGTTCTTCTTCTTTTTAGTTTTTTATGAAAAAGTAGGCCATTATATTGTAGCAGATAATGTACGCCTCCACTCTTTCAGGAATACGTAGAATTCAAGCCACTAATTAGAGATTACTTATACGCCTAATGTGTTTTCCTCTATGATTTTTAAGTGATATTTATTCCATGGCAAGGTTTTAATAAAATTCATATGATATTATTAAACCTCATTTAATAGAATGCATATGATATTATTAAACCTATGGTTGATCAAGTTGTACTTCAGCTGGAGTATTTCCCATTGCTGCTACTTGCTGGTGATGGCCTATGATCTCAGAAAGCAGCAGAGGCTCATACTGTGTGGATGGAGGTTATTTCACTTGAGAGGGATGGGTCTCACCTAACAAAAGGTCAAAGTTATTAACACAGTGGGACTCAGTGTATCACAGTGGTCCTTGAGACAATTATGAAGGTTGACCTGTCTAAGGCACCTGTCCGACACTCTCATAATAATCCCTTTCAGTGTGTTCAGTTGTGGTAGTAGTCACTGAAAGTCAAGGTTCTAAATGTCTTGGTCTTATGGTTTTTATTATCTTCCTCTGTCTTTGTTCAGTTTAAAGGAGAGTCTGCATGCATGAAACATCATATTCTTTGATGCATTGGAGTATTATGGGATCCCTGTATGGAGTTTGTTTGTTGTTATAAGTTCTTTACTGTGAGTGATCTACATAGTTAAATATGTAGCCAGTATAGTGTAGCACTAGAGCATACAAGATTAATTTATCATTTAAAAAAATATCAGCTGGCTCGTGATGGGCTGAAATCTGTTCAGTAATTGGATGCTGTAGTTGATCTGATGGGACTGTAAGAGAATAAAATGGAGCGAGTGAAAGTCAAGGGCAATTTTTATGCGCATGCATTTTAATAAAACAACATGCTTACCTAGGTTCATTGTTAAATAACAGCAGCCTTCTGTAATACATTATAACTGTTCACTCATTTAAAAACACATTTGATAATTTAAAAATGGTTGGATAATAAATATTAGTTTTGAACTCTGCGAGATACTATACACACTCACACGAAAACAGCTGTAACATGTTAGCATATTAGCAAAGGAGTGACTGCCAACTGACCAATGATGTCCCATTAGAGAAACACATGTCACAATGATTCCCCCATCCTCACATCTCATCCATGTATCCCTCCCTCATATTGTAAGTGTGAGGAATTAAAGAAGGAGGAAGGGAGGGAGGGAAAGACATGCTATGGTGTTCTCCCAGAATGCTCTCCTGTGTGAAGTCACACACACTGCAGTACAGTCACACTACAGTATGATGCACAGCTTCTAAGAAAATAACTTTTCCAAATAACAAGCTGGTGTATCAGATCAACTCACCATCAGGAGTATAATCACAGCTATAAGAATCCTATACTGAAAATAAACAATGTAACAATTTGTATGTGCTATTCCAACAGTTAAAGAACATCTTGAGTCTGGAGTTATTCTGTTTTTCTTATTGTCAACAAAACCCATAAAAAAATACCAATGTGTTTTCACAATACTTTCTGACTACTGAAGACATAAATCTTAAAACAAGAGGTCACACATATGTAGTTTAAAAGGCTCAGTAATTTCCTAAAAAAACAAAGGGCACATATGTTGTTTTTTTTTTAGCAAATGTCAATAGACATTTGATGTGTTAGTAAGTATTTATGGCAGCAGGACAGTTGATTTAAAATAAACTACAGTGCCCATGTTCATTGTAATAAGCAAATGTAAATGTCTTAATTTTCTTAAAATATTATAAACATTTGCTTCATTTATAATTGTATTCATTGGGGTAGGGTGTAAGTGCATTCATGAAAGGTGTGAAGCGGCTCTCTACCAATGCAGCACCTTTCCAAAAACAGCTGGTGTAATTACAAGAAGGAGACACAAATGGTTCCGGCATGGTATAACAGCCTGAATGCTTTCAATTTTACGCAAGTTCTCTCCTTTTCTTTCTCACTATAATGTGATACAGCGCTTCAACTGAAGGACATGTGCTCAAGTCCCCCTGATGGTAAGCAATTCATCCTGCTGAAATGTGCTCAAACAAGCAATTGGACCTCGTATCGTACCTGATCAATACCAAAAGCTGTGGAGCATTGCTATGGTTGAATCAATAATATGGTTTATTTATACAATAATACATGAACCCCTGCAAAAAAAGTAATGGTCACATAGGTGAAAAACAGGCTACACTGCAGCACCACTGAATCAATCCCGCTCATTACAGTTCATGCATAATGTATCTTAGGTGGGGTTAGAAAAAGGGGTCAGTAGGTGTGTGTGTGTGTGTGTGTGTGTGTGTGTGTGGTCATATGTATGTGCTTGTTTTGAGGAGTGCAGCAGCTGTATACAGTGATGCCCTGGGGCATTGAGCCTAATTGGTCTCAGAGCCCATATCCCTTCACAAATGTTAAAGTAATTTACACTGGCTAGCTGCTCCCTCAAAAGGGCTTTGGGGGAGTGGGGAGAGACACACTCCCCTCATTTTGTCACTATTAGTATTTGCTTTTGATTTAGTGTGAAACCTTCTGACCTCTCATTTCCCAGTGTCACATTCTGATCAATATGTAAGACAAATGGTGATAACCGTGGCTTGACCTCCTCTGATCGTGCCAGGTGGACATAACTGTGTATGCAATGCAAAGTGTGTGTGTGATGGGTGGATGGAGGGGTATGTTGATATACATAAGTATTGTATTTTATGTGATGTTGACATGGTAACTTTATGGTACAAGATTTTAGTAGAAATACTCTGCCATTTAGGTAATGGTCCCTAAATGTGTGTTAAATGTGATGTGATGATTTGGCCCGCAGGCCATGAGTTTGACACGTGTGCACTAAGAGATGATCAAAGCCTGAACTCATCAAAACATCTCTGAGGCGGAAATCAGTCCAAACTAGACAATAGTTCTCAGATGTTTGGTTTGTCTTTTAGGACAAAGAGGAAAAACTATTTTTTTTGTATACTTTCCTACATGTGAAGTGACTCATATGTCAGCTAAATTGTATCAGAGCTGCAGAGGAGTTTTAACCTGTCTGCAGCTGCTGATGGACGTCACGCTGATGTTTTGGAAACTCTTGATGACATTAAACTTATTCAGATATCTTTTGGACACAAAGCAGAATATTTATCCATAAACACAAATTTGGTTTGAAGTCATGAATTTGAAATATTAAAGTCCATTTAGGTGTTTGTTACCCCTTAGTTTTATCCCACCTTTGTTCATGAAATAAAAAAATTAAAAAAAGAATCCTCTCACTAAATGCAGTTTTCTGGCCTGTAAAACAGCGGCTAGAAATGTATCCAGCATTGACAGTGACAAGAAAAGCTGTTTTAGCATAGATTTCAGAGGTACTGATTATACTCTGATGATGCACAACTGTGGTCCATTATCATCCCACCAATGCAGAGGAATCCCTAACCCAAACAAGAGATACTGAACAAGAGAATCATTCCAGGCATCCGCAGAGTGAAGACATTTAGGATTCATTTCATCCTAAGATCACAAGCCATCATATGAATACAGCTCTATAGCTAAGTACATGGGGGGTAACATCTGAACGAGCTACAGCCCGCCAGACTGTGAAAGAGGAAAGACCTCAGGCAGCAGAGAAGAAAGGAAGAAAGTAAAAGGTGAGAGAGAGAGAGCGAGGTTGTGGCCACCTGCTGATGAAACAGTGGGGAAGTGGTCAGTGTAATCAGTTATTGACCTTTTCACTGAATCACTCATGCGTCAACTTTGAGTAATCTAAGAGAGTAGGCCTATTTACAGATGTTTCATGAAAGACTAAATGCTGGAAACATCAACCATGCTGAACAATTTGTGAGTGGGAGACATTTTCCTGTAATCAGGGGTTTTAAGTGTTAGGTACTGTAGACCTACAGGTTTAAAAATAATGGCAGGATTTAAGTTCAACACCATGTACTAGAGTTGTACTTGACTTACAGAGCTGTTGGAAGAAAAATGTTGCAGTTTTTCGGATAATGACTAATGTGCTTACTGTGGTCCTCATTCAGTAACAAGTATCAAATCTAAATGTTGAAGTGTAATTTCTTTCACTGAGTCTATTTCCAACACTGCTGAAGTCTTATAGGAGCAGTGACAAAGCTGTCAGCGTGGTAGTGTTATCACACCAGTCTTTTCACTCTGAGTCAGCAGTATCTTTAGGAGGAAATGTATTTTCCTCCCCGAGGCCCTGAACAGGAGGAGTCATTTTGAAAATAGATGGATGTTTATCCCTATCCATATTGGTTATATTTTGAGGCTTTAATCATACAGTGATATCACTTAAACCACCTCCTACTTCATCATCTACACTTCAGAAACACTGACAGCTGTCAATCATGCTGGCAACTCTATCAAAGCTTCCTGGTCTGTTGGAAAAGATGAGTCCTCTCATTCATGTCGACGTACTGTAACTCTGAATGAGACACCTTCTCAGTTTCCTCTTCAAAACACCTCAGCATAACATTTTCTGTTTCATTAGTGCATAAATCATATTTCATCCTGTATAAAATCGTTATATATTCCGTCCTCTTCACTGTCACTCCATTACTGGCGAATTCAAACTCTCACTGCATTTTATATCATGTGGGAGTGGTATTCATATTGATATGTGATCATGATCAGAGCTGGCTCTACCCTCACCACACTGTACACTGCACTGAAACTGAAAATGATTCTCAATTCTGCATCAACATCTGATCAATCCAATTGAATTGCACATTTAACCCTAATACTGCCTTCTTCATTAGCTCAATAAACATACTAAACATCGTTGAAACTCGAAACTTCATGACATTTTTCTAATTGTATAACAAAAGTTACAGAAAACCACACATTACTTCTGTTTGGGGCCTCCAGCTGTGTGCTGACACAATGTTTTAGACAGCATTACTCCCAAGGGGGTAAGCTTCTCCTCGGACCCTATGGCGCCATTTTTATGCTACAAAGCCATCACCTCCCGTTAGCATTCCATTGACTGCCATTCATTTTGGCGCCACTTTGACAGCGAATAACTTTACATCTGAAGCGTTTAAAGACTCTATTTGTCCATTGTTTATTTCTAAAGAAACTTGACAATGTATAAAAGGCTCCATTACCTTGTACCTCACGTTATGGCTCCGTAGCAGACGTTTTTGTAAAAATAGGCTAACGATTGTGTCATAACCACGCGACTTACTGTCGCATAGTAGAGAAATTACCGTATAGTACAGGAGAAGCGTGCAGGCAGTTTCGTCTCACATTAGCTGTTTAAGTGTATGTTAACTAGAATTTTAGTTAGCAATAATTAGCCTGTGTCCATGTTATCTCCTTACATATACCTACGCTCTCCGTCTCTGCAACATTCGGAATGATTGAGATTTCTCTTGGCACAGCTACCAGAAGACTTCCAACTTTCAGACACGTTGCTCACGGCACATTTACGTTGTCTCTCTCAATTGGAGGCTGCGCAGTAACGCTAGCCATCACCGGAAAAGTTCTTCTAATGGCCTTCACTGGTCTCCGTCCAGAGCAACGGGATCTGTTGGTCCATTATATATATGTCAATGATTACTCTTACTTGATGCTAAATCAGTGAATTTGCATTTCTCTAACTGCGTCTTTGACCCAACTGGAATGTAATTAACTCTAAACATACAATAAGTAACATAACTGTATAAAATAACAAACAGTACATTTCTTTGTCTATGAATTTCTTTTGGGCAAACAAAATAATTCAGCTTTCTTCAGACATGGACCATATGACATTTAAAACGTGACATTTTTAACAAGTATATTTACAATGCTTTGTGATCACATCTGTGTTTCATCACCAAACCATTTGCACGTTCATTTTTTGCATTTTTTTTAAATTTATAGTTGCAATCTGAGCTCATTTACCTTTTTGTTAGAAAAAGGGGGATCTAAAGGTACAATCAAAACCTCTTCCATTTAAAAAAAAAAAAAAATCCTTTTTTGGACATGAAGGGGAGACATGAATGCAACACTACACATCACAGCTGCATATCTGCTGACCTGCTGAGACATGGAAAGACAATTATGGGAGAAGAAGATGACAAGCTTGTCAGCAGGACGGCTCACTGTGAATACCATTTGTCCTCCAAGCCTTTATTCACCATGAGTCACACCTGATTGAACCTCCACAGGGGAATAAGGAGCAGATATTGTAGCAGACTTACTCTGCCTATTTTGCTCAAATTCCCAGTTTGGAATGCATTTGTGCATGCACTTGGAATACAATGAATATAGGGTTTTAGATGAAAACATACACGTATGAGCATGCACATGAGCTCCAGAACTAACGCCAATAACTCCCACTGACATACAAACACTAAACTGAAGAGGGATACCATTATAACCAGAACATGAAGAACAATGGAGAGACAACAAAGAGCATCATGGAGGAAGAAGACAGAGAAACAATAGAAAACAATTGGGGGGCAGTGTGCAACGAATGGATGTGATAGATATGGATTATGGAGCCATTTGTAATTGGTGAGTCACAGATGGTGAGTCAGAGTGAGACGTGGTACTTGGGGAGAGTTTGTGGGGGAGAAGAGGAGGTTAGGAAATAAATAGAGTCTGCAAAGTCATCGGACAAGACATCCATTTGAATAAATGATGCGTGCAACATGCATAAGTACTGTACGTGAACAGGAGGGGATTTGGCAACAGGTTCGGTTCACACTGTTTCACAAAGGTGAGAATTAAACATGTAAAGGGATCACTGAGGCTGTGGATTAATCACAAGGAAATTTAATACATATGCCTAGAAGGTATTATCTTTCAATATGGTAAGCCGGTGGTGGGCGTTGCGCTTTGGTTAACAGGAGGTAGAGGGTTAAAACATTAAAGATCCAATTAACCTGCAAAGCAATATAGGTCCAAGTTAGAAAAACAGTAGTTAGTTAGTCTCGCATTGCCAGATCTCCACAGCGCTGCGGAGTAGGGTCTGGCTAGTCCACAAAGATTTCCTGGATGGGAGAAAAACGTGCTCTGGTTTGTTGGCATTTCGTTAAACCAGGGGTCTTCAACGTTTTTTAAGCCAAGGACCCTGTAACTGAAAGAGAGACAAAGCCAGGACCCCCCCACTACATATATTGTATACAATGAAGTTACATAGTAAACTAGGCCTACAACATGTAGGGCGGCCTAAAGCCTTTATACATGGCCTTTTTTATAGAATACTAAGCTGTTAAAATAGCCTAATGGCACTTTTCCATTACATGGTACCTGCTCGACTCGCCTCAACTCTACTTGCCTTTTTTGGTTTTCCATTATGAAAAAAAGGGGGGTGTCCTGAACAAACATACCCTTTTTAAATAGTTTAGCCAGCTGTGTTTTTTTTTTGCTGCCTCCAGCTTCATTTGAAACTAAATGTGTCTTCTGATTGTGGCAACAACAACACACCTTCGACATTCTGTGTGTGTGTCGCATTAGGTCACGGCAGTTTACTGCAGCGCCGCTATGACGGCCAGCCACGCTGAGGCAGTACTAAAATCTACAAGCGTCGAGGCGAGTCGAGCAGGTACCATGTAATGGAAAAACGCCATAACAATTGTTGGAAGGATTTTATAAATAATGTTTTAATGTTAAAATATATGTGTGGCAAAGTGGATTAATTAATTAATTAATTAATCAATTAACTAGCCGTGGATGGCTATCTTAGTGACTACCTTACCAATAGGCCAGTAAGCCTATCATCAGTGGGGATTTATATTTGCTAATAATATGTTAGATTCATGTTAAGACTTTTTTAATTTTTGAAAAAAAATGCAGGGAGGCACCCCTGCATTGACTCTGATGACCCCCGAGGGGGCCCGGACCCCCTGTTGAAGATCCCTGCTTTAAACCAATCACAATCCTCTTGGATGGCACCATGCGCCAAACGAAGCAACGGCGCCTCTGCAAAATAGCCTTGGGAAGGAACTTGTTTGGTGGCACATGTGTACGTTCAAACGTTTAAGTCGTGCAACAGAAAACTTAGATTGGAGCTAGCTGTCTGGATTTACCCTGCATAGATCTGAGAAAAGGTTAACCATAGTCCTCATAAATCCACCGGAGTTTAAATGTCAACACAAAGAAAGCGGAAGGTAACGGATATCCGGTAAATGAGTAAAATCCGGTGGAATTTCATTCGGGAATGGAGCAATCCCGGAAGTGGAACATCGTGGATATAGACTAGTAGTTAGTAACACAGTTTCACTCATGTCAAAGTATACAGTTTGTTTTCATACCTACCCTTAACAATGTATGGGACTATGAGTTCATGCAGTACAATGGCTCAGAGCTAATCATTTATAAAATATTTCCTATGAAATAATTCTTTGAATGAATTAGCAATAGCATTCAACTTTAATTGTCTCCCTCCATAAGTGTCAGCATTCAATGATTCATACTTCAGAGAGAGTGGGCATAAAACTGCATTTGTGATAAAATGAGCTTTTAATGCAATCAGTAGTTCGGATAACCAGCTTCACAGCAGCCGTACTGTGTTTGAAATCAATCATGAAGATGAGGGAAATGAGGCCAAGACAAGATCAATGGATGGATCTGAAGGATGTGTGCTGTAACTGCCTGAATTATGTGCTTTGAGACACACCCTCAGTGCATTTATTATAGATGTTTACAACAAAACTGCACTCAGTCCCAAAAGCCTGCGGGCTTCCGCTATCCCAGAGGTTGCCATTGGGACACCTGTTCATATAAACTTAACAGGTGTTACTGATCTCCGCTGAGAGCTTCTCTCTTTTTACACTGTCTATTTCCCCTTGTTTCCTTCTCTCCCTGTATTCAGGATGCATCACCCATATCTTCTCTTATCCAATGTGTTCTGATATGTCTAATCCAACTCTATTAGATTCTAAACATACAGGGATGAGCAGAAAGATACTGTTTTCTCAATATGAGAATATGCTCAAAAAACACAATGATGTCTCAAGATTTAGAATTTATTCCAATATGCATAGTACACTTTAAAGTACATATGAAATGTACAGGCAAGCACAAGATGACAGTTCATCATATGAACCCTCAGGCACTTTAGCTACATGCTGCACCTACAGTGGAATTCATAATGTCAGCTTCAGCCCACAATACCAAAATTATTCATGGCAGTGGAGAGTCTGTATACTTTAGCGAATTTTCTAATATTTCCAAATATGTGACTAAATAGGCCTAAATTGATATATACTGTATATTAAAAATATGGAAAGCAAATACAACTTTAATATTAGGTTGGCTTCCAAGATCCATATGGGAATAAAAAGGTGATGTTCTCTTGCTTACACACGAGCAAATTTAATTTCCTGTTGGATTTTATGTCCCGTGTATCCTGCAGCTAAATGTGAATGTGAAGTGAATGTGTGTACACTATAAAGTCCTTTTCATTCATTGCTCTTTATATATTCTACAGCCTATTCTAAAGGCGTTATGTCACCCTTTAACTGCCCACAACAAGTGTCATCCGGAACAATGGATGATATTACAACAAAGCTTCGGAAAATGCACTTACTAGTTCTGCTACATTTAGGCAACTAAAGTTTTTTGTCACTTTTCAGTACATCAATTACAAGTTGCATCTTGGAAATGAGCCTGGGTTTTCAGAGTTAAAAACAAATGTATACAACCGTCCTCATCCTCATCACCTGGACATGCTTACATTTACGCTATTATTTCAAATGTCAGATCAGTATCTGTTATATTAATGCCATCTTCATATAATAGTGTTACTATGGAGGGCCATATATCATCCACTTTTGTGTTTAAAGCACACACTTTCAGCGTTCATTTGATAAAAATCCCTAAAACCAGACTGAAGCACTTTAAAATGTTTTTCATATGTATCTCAGCATCAAGCAATACTTCCTGTTCTTGTATCTGTTTTTTGAATTGTATTTTGCCCATCTCATCGCTTCAGTCTAAAGTTACATCCAGCCATCTGCTGCAAATTACTTTACATGAATCAGATTAAAACAAACATTTTTTTAGCCAGTCTCATGATATATATATATATATATATATATATATATATATATATATATATATATATATATATATATGTATGTATATTATTTCTTAGATTGAGTAACTCTCAGTCAGAGTTGTGCACACCCTTGATAGAGGATAAAAACTGTTAACTGCTGTTTAAGTGAGTTTGTCAGTGAGTAGTAAAGAAGACATAAACATAGGATAATAAGATGTCTTGTTGTGATGTCTTTTCTATATGCTCACCTATTATCCTACATCCTCAAATCTGTAAATTAGGTATGAATGTGAATGAACTATTCTGTAGCACTAAATGGCTATTTTGTGAGTGTACAGTATATCCTCACTTGAAGATTTTAGCAGAGCCTTTGGGAAAAGACTAATAAGAGGATTTGGTGTGCAGAAACCAGCGAGGCTGACATATAATTCACTGGTCAACGGTATTCTTTTTTTCCAAAGGAGGACAAAAGGGAAAAAAAGTGACAGGTTAGAAAAGGGCACAAAGCAATAGAGGATTTTCACAAATTGTTTGGTTGGACTGGGCTGTCAGAGAGCTGGGCTCTGGATTAAGTATTAAGATCAGAACAGACTTTTGTAATTGTATTTTCACCACATCCAACAGCTACCACTGAAGGAGGCATTAGGCTGCACTAAAAAAGTAGAAGGGAATGTTTCTTAGATGTTGAGTCTACGGATAATTCTAATGACTGGTGGTTTCCGCAGGAATCCATTCAATACAAATAGTTTTCATCAACGGTGCCTGTGTTACTGCATCCTCAACACAGTACTTCCGTTTCAATATTTGCAGCCTTTGAGTGACTGATCCTTTGCAACACAAATATCGTGTACAGAAGGCACAAATGCATATCTGCGTTCTGCTTGATTTAGGGTAGCCATCATGGCTGGTGGAAACAGTAGCAGCATCTGTTAGATCCTGTAATCCATCCAGATGTTTAGCCCTGGGAGCATCTGCTACCGCACACTCCAAGAGAGGATTTGTACTGGAGGAAAGAAAAGAAGAGGAGGCGAGAAGAGGATCTTCACTCTGCAGGATAGCACAGAAAATGATAAGAAAGGAATTGAGTGATTTTTAGCATGTATTGAGAGCAAAAACAAAAGATGATGAATAGAATGCTGGCCATGGTATTGGTTTTTGTTTTTGATTGATTCTACAAATCACATTTTTACACAATGCATTGGCACACTCTTACACATTAAACATAGTATGACGAAAGGTTTACCATCCAGAGAAATGCTCATCACTATGAGATGGCAGACATAGAAAGTGGGAACGATCCAGCACACTTGTGTCTTCTAACACAGGGTTTATGCCATACCAGCTGTCGTGGTCATTACACGGTGGTGGCAGTGCCAACCTCTTGGTCAGCCAGCAGCTGCCTTAGCAATGTGGAGCTCTCAGATTAAGGCCGGCTACAATCTGCTCTGATCTATTCGAGGAAACAGATGATAATGAAGGGACAAACAACTAGAATCAGAGACAGCACAACTAATCCAGACAGCCATCACATCACGCACCAAAGGTCATCACAGGAAATTGCTGCAAGTGCTGCAGATGCCTTTAATGCGGAGATGAAGCAATGAGCAATGTGTTCTTGGTTAATTTCACGCATCTTTGGGAGTCATTTTGGGAATAGACAGCAATCATTACACCTGTTATCAGAGAGAAAATGTGGAAGGTATTCATTTATTTTCAGGAAATCATTTTTTAGTACCTCAGTTAAGTCCATACCTGATCGGTAAACATGTTTAATAAGTGTCTATAAACTTTAACACCTATAAGGATGTTGCTTTTGACCAAACATGAGTGTGTGTGTGTGTGTGTGTGTGTGTGTATGTGTGTGTGTGTGTGTGTGTGTGTGTGTGTGTGTGTGTGTGTGTGTGTGTGTGTGTGTGTGTGTGTTAGAGAGAGCTTGTACACTCCGTAGTGGAATAGTGACCATAACATTGTCCACCAAATGCTCCTCACTGAGACACAGAATATGAACAAGCAGCTGTGCAGCATCAGTTATATCTATGTTTTCATTCTGAAACAATATTTAATATCAGCTGGCTCTCTCCTTCTCCAAGAGGTGAAATAAAACGTCCTGGGCCATATCATTTATGTCCCTGGCTACTGTTTTGTCAGAGAACAGTACTGTATCAACTTTCCATAGCCACCTCATCACACAGTATTTCCTGATTAATGGCTTTGGCAGCAGGTAGAATTAGATCTTCACCGACAGTGTGTGGTTTATCTGCACACAATCTGATACAGCTATAGAGGACACCTTCACTCACTTGTTTTTTTTTGCTTAAATGCAGTTGGCTCTTCATATGGGCCATCCTAAGTTGCAGCACTGAGCCCATATTTTTATTTATATTTGAAAAGCTTCGTGGCCTTGTGTTTTTTTCTTTTTTGCAGTTAAATAGCAGAGATAGAATCCTATGTGCCTTCATCAAGTGTTGAATTTTTCAAAAATTGGATATAATCTTACACCATCTGATCAACTTGAGTCAAAAGAGAAAACAAAAAGGAGACATTACAACTAACAAGCAAATGTGTCCTGTACTGATTGCCAGACCTATCTCCACAGCGCTGCGGAGGAGGGTCTGGCTAGTCCTACACTGCGTTCCTGGATAGAAGAAAAACATGCTCTGGTTTATTGGCATTTCTTAAAACCAATCCCAATCGTCTTGGGTGGCGGGTGCAGTAACAGTGCCTCTGCAAAATAGCCTCGGGAAGAAACTTGTTTTGGTGGAACATGTGCACATAGGGAGGCGAGCTCTGGAACTTAAAATGGCTGTTGAGTGTGTGATGAGAATTTTAATCAAAAAAAGATTAATATAAATTTGATTATCGGTTCTAGCTTGGAAGATGTTTCTTGAATCAACCGGAGTTTAGAATGCCAACACAAAGAAAGCGGAAGGTAAGGGACATCTGGCCAAAAATGAGGGACATCCGGCGGAACCTTCGGCGGCACCGAAACTATCCATTAAATGAAACGTCGTCCATATAGAGTAGACTGTCGTGTGTGTGTCTGTGTTTTAGATTGCTGTCAAGCTGCTAGTGTGTTTAGCATGTCAATGCAGTCAGTGTGCCTAACATGTCAATGATAGGAGAGTAATTAATATCTAGCATAATTCAAATACAATGCAATTTTTAATTGACAGTCTCCATCTCGACACAATAACTACTAACAATCGATGCACACATCAGGTCACCTTCCCCCAAAAATTACAAAATATGAATATATCTCTTTTGGCTACTAATAACCGCGCATGTTTGCTTGCACAAAAGGGCATTAAAGGGGAACACTGAGGGGAATACTAACGAGAGTGAGTGGTTGATACTGCTTACTTGAAGTGAGTGGGTAGTGCAGAAATCAATCTAAACTCAGCAAGACTTGTAAAGACAGAGGACTCATCAATTTTAATATTCATTTGTCTGCTTTCACGCCTTAATGCTGCAGATTCCAGAACAAATGAAAAGGGTTTAATCCTGCTCAGTAGTCCCAACACGGCCAATCGCTTCTGCCCACACATCAGACACAGATGGCTCATGGTCCAATGTCATAGGACACCATTGAATCAGCTGTACCTTGTGCAAGGGTAAAGCTCATCCCTGCATGATGTCCTGCTGGGATCAAACATACAAACATGGATAGTAGGTGGGAGGCTAGAAGTGGACACAGTGAGGGACAAGCAGCCAGACAAAATTACACACCTTTACCTAATAAAGTAAAGTCAGTTTGACATGATCCTGCCATTGTATGAGAACATATAGTCTGGAATAAAGTGAGTCGGCACCTTTAAATGCCTCATGCTGTTAAATAAAATCATGTTAAAACATAGCTACCACATACAGTAAGTAACACTCACTTTACAAGTAATGAAAACAGTTATCTTAATGCAACTTATCAACTGACCTAATAGGAAATATTTTGGTAAGACAAACCTAGTAAAATATGAAAAGCTGACCTGATATGTTATAAGTATGAGCTTCTCATTAATTTAATTTAATATTTTCAAAGTAAAGAGATTCTGATTGATCTTAATACCTAAGAATAAAAAATGTATGACTGAGATGAACTTACTGTATGTGTTGAAGACCGAATATTTAACTAGGAGGAGAGCTGAGGGAGCTAATCTAACAAATATTGATCTTGAGGTGATCTGCAGCAAATATGGAAGCCATTTGGGATTTTGAGGTAGATTGAAATGTGCAATGTCTTAAACTTAATACTAATACTTAAGAGCCAAGCTGAACAGTCATAGTCGCTTGGTATTTATATTTACATTTGATATTAACTGAGCCTACATTGGATTTCTGCAGTAATAATAAAGCTACACGAGTATGTTATGTTTAATTCACAGTGATTTAAACATGGCATGGTGTTTATAATACAAAGGATTTGTCTTTACATGTATCTTTATAACTCCAAGATGAATTAAATCTCTCTTGAGTATTTGTAATTATTTTTTGAATTACTGTATATGTTGCATGTTTCACTTTTAGTTACAGCCTACAGTTCAACCTTTTTACATATGATGATGATTAAACATATTCATTAATAGAGTGCACCCAGGTGAGAGACACAGACAAAGACTCACCCATCACTGCACTGACCCAGGCATGTAGCATCTAGGGGGAAAGAGGCTCCACAATTCAACAAACTAATTGATTTGAATTGATTATAACCATGTGATAATGTTTAGCAATCCAGCAGCAGATAACTGTGAGAACATGATAATGTTATGCCACTAATAATAATAATGTTAATTATAAAACAGATTAGACATGTTGGAAATAAAACAGTGTGCTAGCAGTAATAAAGGTGTTTTTTGTTGTTGTTGTTTTTTTAAAGATAAGTTTTGAGAAGGGATTTAAAAGATGTCACTGATTCTGAAGCCTGAGATCTTCAGGCAGGGAGTTTAAAAGCTGAGGAGCCCTGTCTGCAAAAACTTAAACCTTTAGTTTTCAAGCTGTGACTTAGGCCAGCAGAGCCCAGCCTGAGGATCTCTGACTCAGAGGGGCAGTGGCTGGAAACAGGCTGCTGAGGGGCAGTGGTGGCAAAAAAAT
This sequence comes from Zingel zingel, assembly GCA_023566125.1. Lineage (NCBI taxonomy): Eukaryota > Metazoa > Chordata > Actinopteri > Perciformes > Percidae > Zingel > Zingel zingel. Next base: position 25,855,038 of record CM042329.1, on the reverse strand, counting down.
TAAAGGGCACCAGCTGCATACAGTGGGCCACCAGTGCGTAGAAAATAGGCCAGCCTTAATGGCACTGCATCACGTTTTCTCCACTGGATAGGCACCACTTTGCCATCCCATCACATCACATTTAATTGAAAAAATGTAGGGCCTTTGAGGTGCAAATTAAGCCTTAAAGTTATTAAGGTGAAGTTACCGGTAATGTTATGTTGGACATTTTAAGGGATTTTACAATTAACACTTTACACAAGTACTGTTAGCCATTTTTAATTAAACTGAAAGACATAAGGTTTTATATTGTAAGGGATTGTTATCAATTAAATTGAACCCATTTCAACAAAAGCATACAGATGCCCCATTAAAACCAGTTCATAAGACAGGTTAACTTTATAGTATGTCATTTGTAGGTGAAGGTCACATGATCAGCCTGCAGTCTAAAAACACTGCAGATAATGTAAAGTGATAACAAAAGCAGCTGAAATGTCCACCAAGCTAGCTGGCTTAGCTAGCTAGCTCAACCACCTGGGTTGAATGGATGTACCTGTTCTCTGCTCCTTCAAACTCATTGTAAATTCAGAAATTCACAAGTATGTAAGTTCGCAAGTTGGAATTCGTAAATTGATCATCTTGATATTTTAGGTAGACAAATGAAATCACACATACATTGATCTCAATCACTCCTGTGTGACGTACCTGAAGTCGGATTCGATCCCACGTCTCGCGGTCACCGTCCTCCACCACATGACCATCTTCATCGACATAAAGGAATGGAGAGAGTAAGAAGATCAGATAAAGCTGCAAAAATTTTTCCCTTTATCAACCTGCAAGGAAACAGTTTGCATTTTGTACTAGCTGAAGGCATGAGATTTCTGGCTTAACCCTGAAAACAATTAATTTAAATACTCTAACCTGAGATGAGATAAAAAAACATGTGTGACCCTCTCAAGATTAGGTCGAGAGAGAAACGATCAGATTTTTTAGAAGCTCATCAGTTGATAAAACCAAGATTGACCGACTTTTGTAACTGGTTTTTCAAGTGAAAGGTCACTGTCAAATAAAACACCCAGGTTTCTGGCTGCAGGTTTGACATTTGTAGACAGGGAGCCAAGGTGTTTTTCTACAATTGGAATAAACTTTGAAAGACCAAAAAGAATGTTTTCAGATTTTTTTTTTTCGTTTAGCGTTTGTGTTTGGGACCATATTTCTGTCGGACAAGATAATACTTGATAAAAACTGCTGTTTTTAAATGGGACATAAAGTTGAGAGTCATGCGCAACATTAGCCGCTGTGTCTAAACTGCCATTCTTCCTAACATCACAGCAAAGTCTGTCCATCTAACAGTGTTGGCTAGCTTGTGCAAAATACAGCAAGAGAATGTGGTGAAATTTGTTTTTTCACACAATTAATCCCCTCATGAACAAAATTGAAATAATTAACTGACTCATCTGCTCTATATCCTCTCGAATACACCTGGGAAATCCCCATATGCCGAGCTTGCTGATCAAGGCGCATCCATCCCACTCAGGAGACAGCTGAACTGTTGGAAACTGAACCTGCTGAGAGACCTTCTGTCTGCACTGACAAGATCTGGAAAGAGCACATTTGTGCATTTGTTATGATGAGTGGTCTTGTCAATGTAATCATATAGATACACTTAAAACATTGTGACAACAGAATTTAAAAAAAAAAAAGAAATTTCTTCAAATTTGCTGTACAATGTAGACAAAATGTATAGTGGAATAATTGTGCTTGTTCTGTCTCATTCTGCCAGACAGAACTACTGTTTTATATCCATGATAAAAGATGTGCCACTCTGGTGAACTGTATCTGAGATATAAATGTTAATTTAATTCAATTCATGGATTTAACCCATTTAGAAATACATAGTATATCAAACTCATAGTGCATAATGAAAGCCAGGAGGTGGTACGGTACCAATCATGTAAAGTTTTTAGCAAAGCACATCTGGTTGATTGGTTTGTAAGTGACAAGCTGACGTTTTGTCACTGTATTTGACATTGTGTATGTGTTCATTCAAGTTTGAGTTCTGGTATGATGATACTTCTTACATAGTCTGAAAGCATTCATGCAATCAGTAAACAGCTGTCTGTTTGGATGGCTCAACTGATGGATGGACAACTGGGGAACATATATCTTGATGAATGACAGTACCATGATAAGAAATGTTGCCAACAGCTTAGTTTTTCTCAACACGACTGAACAAAAAAGGTCTAAAGTGTATGGTGTCCCACCTCTTCCAAATGTCAGCCCCAGTTTTACATGTTAGGGGAAATACGATGAACTCTCGTCATTTGTCTGCATTAGCTCAGAGATAGTAGATGTTGTCCATGTGTAATGTAAGTAGGAAAACATGTTTGAAATGTCACAGAGAAAACTGTCTTATCCCTTGTGTGGTCTTCCTGTCGACCATGACACTTGTTGTTCTCAAGGGTAAGAATTGCAAATGAACCCTTTTTAGACACTTTTTTTCCAAGTTTATTTTTGTTGGGGAATTCATGGTCAATAAACCTCATTTATCTGAAATGATAGCCTCCAAATTTTTTTGTTAAAAAAAACAACCTGAAATTACATAATAGTTACGATTGAGTGGAAAATCACGGACTGTCAAAGTTTAGTCAGGATGCAGTTTTTTGTTTTTTTCAAATGCTATGAAATTTCATAAAAATTAAAAGATTCAATGAAAGTAGTAATCTGATCTTTAATAAGATCTTTAATTTTACTTACGAAGAACATAGCATGGAAATATTCATGTTATTTTTGGGTAATTTGCTTGAAAGAAACTCAAATTTCTGATGTAGAAACTCTCAAAACAGGTCAAATTTGACCTGAGGACAACATGAGGGTTATAATATTAGATGTAAAGATAAACTTACTGTACATATAAAGGAGGAAAAACTGCTCCTAGATCCACATTAGCTGCCAGAATCAGTGCCTGCTCCTCCTCTGTCAAACCAGATTAATGCCCTGCATCCAAGTGTGCTCCGGTGCTCCTCGGTCACACCTCCATCCATCACGCGGCAGGGATTCTCCAGACAGGGTTCACTATTTTACCCATCTGTCAATCAGCACCCACAGGCAGACAGCCCGGGCTGTTCCTGCCAGACTACACAACACCTGCCACCTCATTGCTCTGCCACAAACGCCCCAGCCTTCCACCTGGCTCCAAGCACCGAAGCCTTCAAGGCTATTAAGAATCAAGAATAAAACATCTTGTACTATTGTCCAGTTTTGAGTTTGGTTTATTGAAGATAGCACAGCTCAGTAACAAGAGCAACTTTAAAAAAAATCATATGTATAGACAAGCTTATGTTTGTTAGCCATGTTGGTAACCTGCGGGGGGTGAGATCAAAGCAAATTCTTAAGTATGATGGATTGGTCTGCACTTTCACATTTACCTCCTCTGGTGTTCTCACCAAGAAAAATGTAGGGGAAAAGTCAGGAAAAAGCTGTAAATTAATAGATTGTGTTGAACCAGTTCCTGGATACAGTATACTACAAATATGCATGCATGCATGCAACAGTTCCTGATTAACTCTATTTTGCGGCTTACTAGCAGATAGTAGCTTATATCAACCCGTTCTCATTCCGAACTCGTAAAATAAGGACGTTTGGACAGTGGCTGTCAGCGTCTGATGCGACGGAAAAGGCGTCTTTCAGCGTGTTTGTGTAACGCACCGGGGAGAGCAGCAGTTAGATAGGATTTAGCGAGTAGTAATTAAAGGCAAATTTCCACGTAAGGAGATTGGTTGGGGTGGTGGATGGGTCAAACACAGGACTTTCACCCAGGAGGCCGGGGTTCACATCCTGCTTGTCACGCTTGCTATAGTCGTTTTTTTCTTTCCTCCCGCGTGTCACAGAACCGTACGCCCACCCACGACACTTTTCTAAACCCAAACGTACCGTAGTTCCCGCGTGTCACGGAACCCTAAGCCCACCCACGACCTTTTCCTTAACATAACTGCATCAAAAGCTTGTTATAGTCACGTTTTTCTTTTCTCCCGCGTGTCACAGAACCGTACGCCCACCCACGACCCTTTCCTAAACCCAACCGTTCCGTAGTTCCCGCGTGTCACGGAACCGTAAGCCCACCCACGACCTTTTCCTTAACATAACTGCATCAAAAGGGACGGCAAAAGGGAAGGTAAAAGGGACGGCAATAGTCCCGACCAAGCGCGTTTACTTAAAGCGCTAAAGGAGACTTTTAGCGTCAATAAGAACGACAAAGGCACCTGACCAAGTGTCAAGGGTGTGAGAACGTGTTGCTTATAATTACTTTCTGACGGGCACTTTATTTACTGTTCATTTTCCTTAAACCTACATTGTGTAAGTTTTTGAGTTGATTCTTAGCTAAAACCCCTTTGTTCTTTCACAAATATGTGCTCATTCATGTGTAATTACTTCCACCAACTAATCAAAGTATTTTTGTAAGCGTAGAATCTGCTCAGAATCATTCAGAATACATACGAGCGAGTCGCCATGTTGCACCTCCATCTTTAAAATACATTAGCCAAAGAGGGATATACCTCCGCCTTTCACCCTCTTACACTCAGTGGCACCAGAGTGGCACCGTGATGAATGCCAGGGGGAGATTACTAGCCAGGGAAGCGAAAAAGAGAATTAAAACGACAACGTGAAAGGAAAAGCAACAAGACCAAAATTAATATTGGAGTGGCTAGAACAGCTGCGTAAACGATGGAGATACTAAGAGCTAATTTCGGGTTCGGCCACCGTAGGAGTTAAAACGCGCTCGGAATAGGAGGGGCTAGAAAGTAATACTCAGTTGGTTGTCATATACAATTTCACCGCTAGATGGGAGAAATTCTTACACAATGTAGCTTTAAGTTAAGTGCTGCATAACACTTAGTTGTTACTACACATGCATAATGTCTTAATGATTACTACTGTGAATTACTATTACTAAAGACATGTTTAATGCTACCCAAGTACTGTTTTGATTCACTACTTCTTTTGGTCGGGAGTACAGTTGTAGGAGCTGGACAGTTAACTGCTTTATCGTGGTCTGTCGAGTTGTTGCATTTGTGCTCTGCTTTGCAAAGTATATTATATTGATACTTTAATCTTTTGTCATCCAGTTCTGTTAAATAAATACACTTATGATAACTTTTTGAATTCGGCTTTTCTGTTGACGGCCCTTTCCTAATAATGAGGATAAGCAAGGACCCAACAGTAACTAATCAAGATGTTGTGTCTTGTCCTTTTAGTGTTACCAAAACAGGCTACTTAACCAGTGTGAATATGCAGTAACACATCCTCTTAATTCCTGTAGGCATTACACATGTGCTGAGAACACACTGTGACCCTTCCTGCCATCCACACTCAACAAACAACAAGGATGCATAACAAAAGGAAAAAACAATTAAGCAAAAGTCACCTCTCACTTCCTCTCATCTTTCGAGTGCTTCAATGGAATACTGTGCAATTTTCTACTTGAAAGTACTTTTTTTTTTCAAATTTGGCCATTTAAGATTTTTTATATTTTTGCCTTGGACCCACTATTACCACCAATGTCATCTAACTGACAGCTTGACTGACAGGTAAAAAAACCTATCCAATTTATAGATTGGTGGATATTAATTTGATTCTCACCAGCAAGTGAAATGGCTTCATAATTGCTCACGGCTCTGTGGCTGTTCAAGTTTCTGAAGTTAAATAGATTTTACACCCAAAGTTCTAAAAAAGCAGCTGCACTCAGACCTCTGTGTCAATATAATGAATTTATTGTGTAATGCGTTAAACGTATTGTGTATTTTTTGGTTTGAATTATATCTGTCGTCAATGATACATCATTTTATAGTTTAATAAGTTAATGAGTTTATCATCATTTAATATACGTCATCCTCACACACACACACACACACACACACACACACACACACACACACACACACACACACACACACACACACACACACACACACACACACACATAGTGTCAGTGATATGATTGCACTATAACAGAGCACAGAGATGCTAATCCTTAATGGATGTTAAATATAAGATAATTGTAAATACAGTACTTGTAATGGTCTTATTGTATTTATGATGTAAATGTAGGCTACGATACATTCTCATCAGCAATTTACATTAGTTGTTTTAAATATATATATATATATATATATATATATATATATATATATATATATATATATATATATATATATATATATATATATATATATATATATATATATATATATATATATATATATATGTAAGCCACTGGGACGTGATGGAGACTTCAGTTTGTTTAGATTTAAGTATGTTAAGTCTATAGTCCATGGGAACTTCTGTCTGTAGTCAGTAATGCCGTCTCAGCTAACAAAGCTCTTATTTTTCTGCTCACAGCTTCTGAATCGGCCATAAACACGTTTTTAAAAGCAGCATTACTAAGAAGCAAACACATCTACAGAAAATTACATTCTTCCCAGTCCCTGCATTTCAGCCAAACTTTTCTGTGAGCTGCTGATTGTCAGGGGACTTAGTGTATGCCGTCTGGCTGCTGTTGTTCCCTACCTAAGGGATTTCAGGTCTAATCTGTCAGGTGCATGCCCAAGCATTTCTTTATCAACTTTATCAATAACAGTGCAACATTGCCAGGGCAACAGAGAGAGAGAGAGGGGCAGCCAACAGCCAATCCCTTTCGCTTTGGAGCAGACAATTACTTTGCCTGGCACAGGGCGGGGCTGTAGCATGACAGACCTACAACAGACTTAAAACACATCAAGCTGTTTTCTTCCCCTCAATCTTACACCTAAATGGAAGTCTTGGCTTGGCATTGTGTCTTGCATGCTGTAACGTTTTGTGTGTCTTGTTGGAGATGTATACAATTATACTACAATGAGTATACTGTGGTTTCAGGAGGAGGTGATTGCTGAACATAGCTGTCTTAATTCCCATTTGAATATAAAGTAGACCCCCCCACAACTGTAAACCCAGAACCTGGACTTCCCTTTTAGAAATACAACTTTTAAACGATAGTGGTTTAGATTGTTATTGGGACATATTAGCAAGTATTGTTCCGTGTGTGACTTCAAATGCTTTTTTATGAAATGGAAAAACAAGTTGTTCTAAGTTGCTTACTGCTTTCATGTTTCAATGAATTAATCTTAATATTTTTTCTCCAGCAGACAAAGCAACAACATCAAAGCCTCATCTATTTCAATGTTGTCTCGGTCAAAATAGTGTTTACAGCTCACCGCATTTTTTTCCACTTGAAGGAGGGGGTTTAACTCTATATCACCATTCATCTTCCATCTCTCTTGGTAAGATTTTTCTTAGCTGCCATCCTGACTTGTTATGAGGCAATTTATGTGAAAAATGTACGTCTGTCTGTCTTCCTCCACATCTGTCCATCTGTTTAATAAAAGCCCATCCAGTTTTATTTAACCCTCCGCAGTAAAAAACGCTCCACAAAAGAAACATGTTTTTTACACAGTTTTGAGACTCGAGGCTGTGGTACAAATGTGTCTTTTGTATAAACTGTGTTCACTTATTAAGCACAGAGCTAACAAGCTTGCTAACTGTCGACTAGCAAACAAGCTAGCTCGGCTAGCTTTCTCCTAAAAAGAAATGTAAGAAATGTAATGATTCTGCGAACACAATGTTAAGAGAGAGGAAATGGCACAGTACAGAGAAAATAAACACAAGAAGACTAACTAAGGCTAGCATGTTCCCAACTTGCTAGTGTGTTAGCCAGATACATTGTTCTGTGCCATTTTCTGGTGTAATAGGGTCTTATAATAGACTTCCAGTCAAGCTTGAATCCCCAATATTAATCCAAACAAAATCAATATGACTCCAGCACATCTGTCTTGGAACTAGATCCAAGACTTTTTTTTTTCCCACCGAACCGAACCCTACGCTAGACTGTGAGAAAGTGAAAATGTAACTTGTGAGCAGAAAAAGTGTTGTTTGGCCGTACTTTCAGTCAAAAGAAGGTGATTCAAGTCGAGCTACATGTTCAATTTACAATGCCGATTTGTCTTGTGGTGGCAAGGACCCTAAACAATACACAACATCGTCACTGTTAAAACATTTGCGTATGAAACATCCGAAAGAATACAAGTTGTGCATGAAGGAATCTACAGACAGCAGCCAAAATGCAGCAACTTCAGGTACAGCAAAGGAAGGACAGTCACAGCTAAAAACTTGTGTTAACCAGACAGTGCCTCTCCCGGGCTGTCAGCCGTTCTCTTGGAAATGAGTCTCCCTACAGTTGGAGCTGTTGCTTGTTAGCAAACGTTAGCTTTCTAATTTCACCCACCCAACATGCCTTCATCATACACAGGTTAGCGAAAATTTGCCAAACAAAATTGTCACTCATCTGGCGATAGTGATGTGCTTTCCTACGATGTGAAAAGAGCACGTGAATTCAACATTAAGTTGTTACATTTAACTTTTTTAGAGGCTGTGTACGTTGTTTACTTCATTACTGTGTTTACTGTGTTAATGGACTGAGGATGGGAGTAGGATTCGGTATTCGGTTTCGGCAGAATCTTAACCAGTGGATTCGGTATTTGGCCGAACCCCAAAAATCTGGATTCGGGGCATCCCTACTTGGAACCTAAAAATATAAATATACCTGTTTGAACAGGCATTCTGTCTGAACAAAACATTAAAACAGACAGCCGTCATCCTTAACAGAGAATGTGATCATGTGTAGGAAGAGCCTCACTATCACAGTGCTTCAAACATCACTGCAACACAGTGCATTGAAGTCATTTTCCTTGGACTTCCTCTGATCATTGCATCCCTTCGTGACCTACTGTGCCACAGAGAAGACGTGTCAAAGATGTCGAGGCGAGGAGAAATCTTTATTAAATGGAAAGCATGTATTGACCTGAAAATCTCATGGGATGGTACCAGAAAAATCAAGGCTTGGGAGTGGATGTTATGTTTTATATTATCATCTGACGGCCGTTTTATATGCCACATCTTGGTTTGGTTTGGTTTTTTCCTTCATTTTGATTTCTTTATTTTATTCAAAAATGCTGCTCGCCAATAAAGTATTATTCTTGTTAAAGACTTTAATTGGTCACAAACATACTCCTGAAAACAACAACACATTTGCAAACTGAAAACAAATGGTGGATGGTAATGCTTGTCCTCTTGTGTCTAACTCAGTTTTGCAACAGTAGCCAAGCATACATACGAATAAATTATCAACATCTATCCATGTTGTGAAAGGCTGCTATAAATTGATTTACTGGTTTTGTCACATCCATGATGCATCACATACAAGGTCCTGTTTAGAGTGTCTATAAAATCTGAGGAAATGTGTACTTAATTTATGACTCAATTACAAGGGACCTCTATTCATATTGGCTATTTTGATCTATTGCTTGCAGATGATTGGATTGGCTACAATGGGATTACATTGTGCCAAATAAAGCATGAACACACACTGTCATTTTTTTCTTCCCTTATGGTAAGCCCAATGTTAGACAAGTAATTGATAAATAAGAGCTCATTTCCAAGTTGCCATGAAAACTACTACCACCTAGTCAACTCTTCAGGAATTTTATGCAAAAAAAAGAAAAGAAATATGCACAGAAAATGAAATTTACGTCTGCAAAAATTAGGAAAAGCGAAGAAAATAATTGATTTGGAGAGGAACAATGTGATTGGAGCAGAAATTGGAGCACTAAGAAAAGGAACAAAAAGGACAGGAGAATGAGGCAATGAACTGGCTGGGTATCTCACTCTCCAGCTGCATGCTCAGGAAACTCTTTGGAACACAAAGGTAGGGTTGTGGATGGTGAATAGCCTGAGGAAGTGTTACACCCAAATGCATCCCAGTTGCCAAATGAATTATTCCAGCCCCACTGTTTGCACAGGCTTTGGAAAACAACAAAAATACTTTAAAGCAGGTTTGAAAGATGAGTGGATGAGTACTTGGATATAGGGTGTAGGGAAAATGAACTACACAACAAGTCCAGGCAGTTGCAAACACAAAGACACAGCCCTAAGTCATCGAAATGAAGGTCAGAGGAAAAGGGAGAAACCTGCTGTCCCAATGTCCCAAGTTATTTATTTTTTCATTGGCTTATGACTAATGCAACACAGAGAATAGAAAAACACCAAACGTGCAGATGAGGTAAATAATTCTAAAGGGACGGCAAACTTGTGACAGTGGAGACAAAAAGGAATAGCATCCATACGGTACAAACTACACACTTTAGTGTGTTACATAATAGCTTTGGGTCATAAAGCTTCTTCAGGCAAACACAAGATCTGACAACCAGTTGGGTATTGTACTTTTATGGGTTATAGGGAGTACAAACATGTAAGCTAAGGGATGCAATGTATGAGACAAAGAACCAGGGAACACATTTTTCATAACAACCACTGAAATAAAAGATGCAATTAATAATCTTTCTATTCAATATCTTCCACGTTTGTAGTCCATACATGCTGAATTGTGTTTCCTGTGTCTCTGATACACAGGTGCATTGCGTTGAGACCAGTAATCACCAACAAGCCGACCGATTTTTAAAATTTAGAGTGTGAGATTTGGAGTGACATATTAAAATGATTTCAGATTTGAAATGGTCATATAGTCAGGGCCATCTTGAACAGGATTACAATAAAAATTTCAGCAACCCTGCTGAAGGAAAACGTTTATTTATTTCACTCATATGAATTTAAAAGTAAGGACATTTTCAACATTCAAAATGTGTCACAATATCATTTGAGCTGAATTTCCCTGTACAGTAACATTTTGAGCAGAAATCCTTAGACGCACAGCAAAATCCAAGCAGCAACTGGCTTGACCGCTGTGGTTTACGCTGCTGCTGTGCTGCTCTGTCTTGTCTGTCTGTCTGTGCGCTGTAATTGTCCTCTTCTCGCGCCTCAACGTTATCAGTTATACATTTGTTTTGTATTTTTGGATCCTATAATCAGAAATAAAGGCTGCAAACATAACATTTTGGAATACCAAGTACTGAACTTACATTCTGTATTACTGCAACAAATAAAAACTCTGCATAAATGTCTTTCATCTGTAGGTTACTGTATGTAGTAAGAGATAATGTCATGTGGTGAGAACTGAATATGATGTCAGGACTCTGCTTTGTTGAGCAGTTCAATCAAAGTCCGGCAAAAGACCATCTGATACAACTTCATCCAAGTCACAACAAGTCAAGGCATTCCCCTCAAACGACACGAGAGATTTGAACTACAGTCACACATGTCCATCAGAAAAAGCTCCAACCGCTAATGAGCAATCATCTGTACTTATGACTATGCCTAATTGCACTTTTAATTTACTTGATCAGCAGGCTCAGAGATAAATGCGTATATAATTGTAAGATTCTCAGTCAAATTATCTTTCCTCTTCATGCCATCTTTTGATGTTTTAAAGCATCTAACACAAATTGCACTACTTGTGTGAGTCATATCCCAGGGAGGTTATTTAACACCATGAAGAGCTTCTTCTTTTTGTTAGTCAGCTATTAACACAAAAAACTGGGAAGATGCAATCCCTAAAAATCTGTCAGGTCAGAGGATTTATTAGTTTTCCACTGAGACATATTTTTAAAAAGTGCTGTAGAGAGAGCTGCGAGAGATCAATCAAGCCTTACCTGCATGATTGGTTCAAAAGATTTTACAATGATCAAACGCCTATGACTCAAACTTTCTTTCAAGTGAGCTCATTAAAGCCATCGTGTAAATAAATCACAGAAAGTAAAAAACAGGAGAAACGTGATACTGCAAATGATCTATGCTGGAAGTCTTAATTTACTGTCTGTTCGAACACACATTCATTGTCTCTAGGAGCCAAAAGACATGATGACATTAACCCTATTTGATCTTCTTTGTACTGGCTGTCTGTAAACTCAGGAATCAAGTAGAGGATTATATTGGCCTTTCATTTCCCTATGAGCCAGACTGTTCTCTCCTTACAAAATGTACAAGACAGTGTCAAACTAGAAGAATGCTTGGAAAGCTACCACTGTTTCTTTTCAACATATCATAATCCAATTCTAGGTCGCTGTAAAAAAAAAAAAATCCTTTCTCAGCCTCAATTCTTTTGTAGGTACATGGGACTGTACCTCATGTTAACTCCCCTTGATGTGTCTTCTCAGGCAGAGCAGATACTCCAAGGCTATGTATCACCCTTAACAACTGCCACCAAACATCACAGCTGTTTCTTATTTATTTTTTTCACGTCGTGTGCTGCTCTCTCAAACATCACCGGTAGGTACTTTCGATAGTATAAAGTGACACAGCGTACGAGAGTTAAATGATCGATATGGCACAGTCAGGCACTGAAAAGGGAGAATACTAACATCAGCATGCTAACATACTCACAATGACAACAATATGATGTTAACAGATATAATGTTTATAATTATAAAGCATTTGCTAATGAATTAGCTAATAATAGAGGCTGATAGGAATGTCCTTATGCATTGGATACATTGAGATTTGGACCTGTTAAGGTTGCAGTGATTACAATTCATCGTGAGGGTGATATGAACATCTGTACCAAATATCTTAGCCAGTGTAGAATAGTCATAGACTATCTACTGTATGAACTTATTTATCTTATGTATGTTGTTGTCTTTTCTCTATTGTGTTTTGTTTGTTTTAATTCCATACTGTACAAGCACTTTGAGCTGCAAATAATGTATTACAGGTGCTATACAAAAAAAGTTATTTATATTAAAGTGCTCATATTATGCTTTTTAGATTTTCCCCTTTCATTTATTGTGTAATATATCTTTTGTGTGTGTGTAATAGGTTTACAAAGTGAAAAAGCCCAAAGTCCACCCCAAAGGGACTTACCATCTCCAACAGGAAACACTGGTCATCAACTGCTCCAAACAGCTCTATTGTAGTCCAGCCTTTACTTCTGTGACAAAAGAGCATCACTTTGTAAAGCACGTTATAATGCTCGCCTAGCTGCTAGCGTGGCACACCATCATACTCTGCTTCTGGGTAGTAGTCCTTACCTAGCTACTGCAAATGTGCAACTCCCAACAAAGATTGAACAGAAGTGAGATGCCTCACACGGTGCAGTACAACAAAAATATGGTGTTTTTTGAAAATTAAACCATGTAAACCTATTTCGTTACAACCCCCCCAAAAAACAGTTATGAACCTGAAAATGAGTTTAATATGAGCACTTAAAGTTATTATTATCACTACCAGTGAAAGTCTTCTATCCAGTAGTTGTAATGACATTTCACCCAAACCAAATTAACAACCTCATGGGAGCAATAAAAAAACATCACAGGATCCCCAAAGTCATTAAGATTCATCCTCTGATGATCATTAATGTAAGAATTACATTTCATAGCAATCCATCCAATAGTTGTTGAGATATGTGAGTCTGGGTCAAAGCGGTGGACCAAAAGACTGACAGACATTGCCATCTGCCAAACCGCTAGCATGGCTATTCATAAAATCATTTAAAAATGTAAAATGTGATCATTCTTGATATATTTTTCAGTATTTCCACTGTTAAGGAGTCACCTGGTTGTTTTGACAAGGTGAGAACTAGACTCGATCACTACGAAATGATGGCCGAAGTGCAGGGTGACAGCACGGAGGTGAGATCTGTAACTTTCGTGTGATCGCAACACTCGAATGCCATGGGGGTGCAAACACCAGGTTTTTAAAATTGATATAACCAGCTCAAGGCAACCAGTGGAGGAAGTGAGAGAGCAGTTGGGAAGATTTTAAGTTAAATGAATTTTGAGAGGCTTAAAGGTATTTTTGGAGCCCATCTAAGTGGAGGGAAGTGCAGATGGGAGATGACAAGAAGTTGGACAAAGTGCCCAAGGGTGTCCCGGATCCCTCAGGGGATGTCCTGCAACACAGGCCATGTTCAAAATGTGGTTGTTTACGATTGGATGTCTGGGTATGAGTCACAGCAGAGTTGTCACTGATAACACGGGGAGTCTTTAAGTAAGAGAGAAACTAAGAACACAGTCGCAGGAATATCTTGTGAATTAAATATTGATTTTCATACTGAAGACAGGTCTAGAAGCAAGGCTGAGGAAAAACGGGCAGTGCTAATTATAGTATGGAAAGATGGGTATCCTCAAAAACACACTCACTGTGATTCATTTGGGGTTATTTGGTGGTGTACTGAGATGGAGTAAATATAAAGAGATGACAGATTTTACTGAGTGTGAAAAGTTCAGTTAAGGAGAGAACTGCGGCAGCTGAAATGTCTGTGGAAATGTTCAGGCAGCGTTTTGCCTTTTTGGAGAAGCAGAGATTTCAAACACTAGCAAGCAATAAAGCAATTAGGTTATTACAATGTTGTGTGTCTGTCTTTGGTTTTCTCTTCAAGATCACAAACCTGTCAAAAAAGAGCAAGGAAGCAATCAATTTACATGCTAGACTACACCACATTACCTGATCTTAGTTATGTTCAGTGTAAATCGTTATTTGGCTCATTCAAAGATCAATGCAAAATAGTTGTAATGATGTTTTGCTATTTGTCCTTCAGGCTGTGAAATGGTTATAATCTTGGGAATGAGGCTCATTGACTACATGGTGGTTTATTGGCACAAGTCAACACATTCTAACTCCCATCACGTAAAATATGGTTGCTTGGGCAAGTGTCTTTGGCGTTGTTATTGACGCTAAAAGTCTCCTTTAGCGTCATATATAAACGTGCTTTATCTAAACGCGCTTGGTCAGGACTGTTGACGTCACTTTTGACGTTATGGGTTGGTACGTCACTGATAGTTTCGGAAAAGATGGTGCGGGCTTATAAAAGGTACGTCTTCGTGACAGGTGGGACAACAGCGGGACAGTTTAGGAAAAGAAGAACGGGACAATTGGGTTTAAGCAAAGAAGAACAGGACAGTTGGGTTTAAGAAAGAAGAACAGGACAGTTGGGTTTAAGAAAAGAAGAACGGGACAATTGGGTTTTGGAAAAGATCATGGGTGGGCTTATAAAAGGTAAGTTTCCGTGACAGGCGGGACAACAACGGGACAGTTGGGTTTAGGAAAAGATCGTGGGTGGGGTTATAAAATGAACGTTTCAGTGACACACGGGACAAGAACGGGACACGAACCTGGTCTCCATAGGTGAAGGTCCTGTTGTTTGACCCATCCACCATAAGCTTTCATACTACTCGCTACCATTGTCGCTCTTAATACTATGTCATCTTAAAGCGCCACGGAGCTGCTGCTCTGCCTGGTGCGTTCCATTCATACGCTGAAGGGTGCTTTTTACGTTGTGTCTGACGCTGAGAGCCACTGCCCAAGCGTCCGTATTTTACAAGTTGGGAGTGAGAACGGGTTGCAACACTACGTAAACAAACACCAGTTGACACAAGATTGTTTCATAATGCAAGGCAGTGTTTTTGCAATGCTCTCTGTTTAACGTTGGGTTTAATCCCCTGGTTCCCTGAATGCCATGGTGGAGCAGGATAAGATGACATGGCTGTCTGGCGAGAAGACAGCTTCCAGACACTTCTCATGTCAGTTTGTCACAGCTTGTTTGATGGCGCTTCAGGTGACAGGTAGGCTCTGGGAGGGGTGAGCACTGCTTCTTTTAAAAAGTGGTTTTGTAGCCATGGTGACAAGCTGAGCTGATCTTTCTAGCTTTAAATCTTCACACTTCTTTATCTTCTCACCTTCGGATCAAAGACTGCTGGATTTCGTTGACCTCCCTGCTAATTATTTGTCCATTTAGAACTATTAAGTTTGTTCTTAGAACAACTCTAGTTTTAGACATTTTGCCTACTTTGCATATTGTAGATACAAGATTAAATAAAATAGAACCTTTATTCGTCTATCTATTTGCTGAGAACATAAAATATAGATATAAGAGAAAATATAAAATCTAACCTTTATTTGTCTATCTATTTGCACAGAACACCTCTTTCTTTTTTATCTTTTCTTTTTCAGGAACACCCTGTTGTGCAAGCTGTCCAGTACAGCAACAGCCTGATCTGTGTGCCACTGAGCGGTGGTTGGGGGTTTATTAGTCTCGATTTGCCAGACCATCCACATGCTGCGGAGCGGAGGAAGGTCTGGCTAGTCCACACAGCATTCCGGGATGGAGAAAAATGTGCTCTGGTTTATTGCCATTTCTTTAAACCAATCACAATCGTCATGGACGGCGCTAAGATCCACATGGAGCCACTGCAAAATAGCCTTGGAAAGGAACTTGTTTTGGTGGAAAATGTACATTCAAAAGTTGTTTTAGTCGTGCGGGAGAACACTCTGATTGGACAGATAGTCTAGCTAGCTGTGTCAATTTACCCTGCAGAGATCTTACAACACAAAGACAGCGGAAGGGAACGGACATCGGCGAAACGACACGCATCCGGTGGAATTTCCTGCGGGACCCAATGCAATCCCAGAAGTGAAAGGTCAAGCATATAGACTAGGGGTTTATGGCCTTGCTCAAAGGCACCTCAGGGGTGGCAATCGCTGCTCCTTTCCCTGTTCAGGGAATAAATCTGCCCTGCACTGGCTTACAGTCACACGCCTTCTTCTCTAACTTTCCTCTAACCCCCCATATGTGAGAGCACGCTTTTTTTACAGTCATAAAAATATGTTTTATTTTTTAACAGTGAGCAGCAAGAAACTCCACAGTTAGAATTTGCATACATAGTATAACAACACCCAATTCAACAATTCAACTTGCTAAAATCACAAGGCAAATTAAGTTGTGGTTTTGTTTTACCAAAAACTATAGAAAAGAAAGGAACTACTTTGTAATTTCATCTCCTAATTTTTTGTTACATTTAATCTTTTGCAGCTCAGTGACTTCTATCCTTTTTGTATGTGCATTTTAGCTAATTAAATTGGACTGTGCTTGGAGTAATTTAATCTCTCTTTTAGTTGTTGGACTAGGGCAAAGGCACTGGATCCCTGACACACATATGTGGGACAAATTATATAATACAAAATTTAAATATACAACCTGACTCATAAGTTTTAAGATATACTATTCCCACATGCACACACACTGCTGTGCAGTGGCACACATGCGGTTAACAGGTGGTATGGTGTAGCAGCGCATAGTACTGAGGATGGATGTAATGTAATGGTCTGGAGTATTTTCAAAGCTAATTGGGCTGAGAAATGAGTGCACATAAACAAACTTTTCTCCACTCACTTTCCAAAATATATCATTGCACACTCTTTGTTGTGGGAATAAAATGTCAGTGGGTAGCTACCTTGCAAATGTATTTTGTGGGGGAAAGCCTCATGAGAATAGCCTGGGAAAACCCTGACAAACTTCTGGCAAATTTGAGATTTGCTCTGTAAGTCAGTCTGGCCAAGAGCCCATTCAAGCCAATTTCCAATTTTTACAAATCAAAGCACCAATCACAACCGTGATAATAGTGAGCTAATTATTTTACACATATAACAGGCCATGCATAGCACATACAGTAGATACCTTTTGTTAGGCTTCTGTGAGATTATTGGATGAAAACAAGCATATTCAGTGAGCTATCACTGATTGACAAGGTAATGATTTTCAGAGGTGAGAAATCATTTTATTCCAAGTTTATTCCAGAAACTGAAGCCTTGCTTGCCAAAGATGATTATTCTTTGTCTGAAAAACAATGGGATAAACAGAGCCCCAGAGACCGTTCTGTTTATTCATTACAGCGGGGTCACCAGTTCAGCCACACCACACTCATCAGGATATTAACTATTTGGGTATTAATTTGCAAACCAGTCAGCTGGAAAAACCACAAAGTTAGCCATGAAGTGGAGCTCTTATTGCATAACTTCAAACAAATAAATAAATTAACTGAAGTTCAAAGTAATGGATCTACCTGTCATTGAAAGAGCCAATGGTATACAACAATGTATTGACATAATTCTAGATAAATAGACTTTGATGAAATGAATGAACATGTGATTATTCATTGGCTGCAGTCTGTGTGATGGGAGGGTATACTCTGAGACTTTAAAATGACTCAAATCCAACAACAAAAAATGGCCATGGCAACGACAAACAACCAATTTTGTTGTTTGTGTTTCAGGACACAGTGTGGAATCTTGAATGTCAGCATCTTCTAACTCTGCCTTTGGAGGTAAAGTTTAGATTTCTAGCAACACTATATGGCTTGAAAGAAACAGCAATGTCAGTTGGAACATGTTTTTTTCCATACTGAAATATTTTAATAAGAAATTTTTGGATTTGAGTGAACTGTCTCAACAAGTATTGGATGGATTGCCATGACATTACGAATGAGTTTCTCATATTAGCTCTTATTTCAACCAGACCCGTGGTCCAAGACCCTCCCAGGCAGCGGCTTGTAAGACGAAAATGAGTAGCACATGGGGTCAGATACATGATTCTCCCCTCAGACCTCTTTATCTCATTTTGCTGTCAAGTATAGGTGAGGCTCATTGTTTTTCTTTGTTTTCACAGAAAAGTAACCACCACATTTAACCCTTGTGTTGTCTTCCCCGTCGACCATGCAACTTGTTGTAACCCTTTTTTAGAGTTTTTTTTAAGGTTTCTGTCTTTCTTATTACCACTAGTTTTACACTTCTTTTTTTTAAATTCATGGTCACAAAAAAACATTCATATGAAATTATACCTCATTTGTGAGTTAAGAAAAGCTGAAATTATGAATTATTTCGACAAATAGTTACGACTGAGTGGATAATCACAGACTGTCAAAGTTTAGTCAGGATCTTGTCTCTCGAGTGGGGCTGTGTGTGTGTGTGTGTGTGTGTGTGTGTGTGTGTGTGTGTGTGTGTGTGTGTGTGTGTGTGTGTGTGTGTGTGTGTGTTCGTGTGTGTGTGTGATATGAAATGTAAAATATTGTTATTTTTGTTTTACTTATTAAGTGATGCTTTAATTTTTAAAATGTTGTATTTGTGTCTTTCGAGGGACTGCAGATGTAAATTAGCCAAAGGCTAACTCTGGTGTAATGCATCAAATGGTCACATTTATGTTGTAATTGCACATTGTCCCTTTTATAAAAATAAATTGAAATTGAAATTGAATACTTTTTAGTTTTTTTCAAATGCTATAAAATGTAATAAAACACCCAAAATTCTATGAAGGTAGTTGTAACAGGATTCAGAGAATTGGCGAACTCAAATGCAGAGACAGCAGGGCAGTGGTGAACTTGATGATTTAATAAAACAAAAATCAATACAACAAAAGGAGTCCTGAAGACAGCAGAGGCCTGTACTACGAATCAAGATCAGCATGCCCTGGATTTCTTTCAGTCACCCAGCTTCACATAACCTAACAACCGCGGTCTCACATAAGCTGTGTCACGACGGTGGTTAACAACTAGTTCAATCAACCCAGGGTTTTCCAATCCAGCGGCGCGAGCGCTTACATAAAAGAGCCGGTGTACGCACAGCACGACAAATCGCAAACATCTACCAGAGCTGCATATTTTATGTAAGAAGAGCAAACTATAATTCTACATAAATATGAAGAACACTTACACGGTTTTGCAGGCAAAACGCAATACAGTTGCTGCTTCCTAAAACAGGAGGCAAGCTGGCAAAAAAATAGCCAACGCTGTAGATACGTAAATCACAACTCTTATCAATATCTTCCCCATCAGTCAGGTACAAGATCTGACCATAATTACACTTGTGCTTTCCACAAACTGACGTTGCTTTTGCTTATTATTTCTGTTGCAACCCTGGCAGTGGAAGCGATGGTGAGATCAAATAAAATATATAAAAACATAATTCAAACTGATGTGCGCATTGGCAACACACGGCTCAAGAAGCCGACAAATAGCCTATATGTAATTCCCTCCCATTAAAATATATATATTTCATAAAAATATCCATCAGGGAATGTTAACGGGGTGGTCTCTCTCTCTCTCTCTCTCTCTCTCTCTCTCTCTCTCTCTGATCTTCTAAGAACAGTGACGCCGTTATCAATCGAATATTGATTGGTCAGTAGGCGGTGCTTTTACACCAGTTGATCTCTAGTCTCCAACTTAACCTGCTCCCGACCAGGTTTGGTGTTCAGCGTAAATTACAGGTGACATGAGGGCTCAGGAACAGGTGAAACACATCAGGGTGGGGCAGACAATCACAAAGGCAGGAAAACATAAGGCAGGAAGTAACTCAAGACATGACAAGGGAGAAAAACAGACTACAAAATAAAACAGGAAACTGAAACATACACAACCATGACAGTAGTGATTTGATCCTTAATTTTACTTGGGAAGAGCGTTGGATGGAACAACCCATGCTATTTCTGGGCTATTTGCTTGAAAGAAAGCCAAATTTCTGATGTAGAAACTTTGAAAGCGGGTCAAATTTGACCCGAGGACAATAGGAGGATTAAAAAAAGGAAAGCAGAATAGTATAGAAGGACATCTGTACACATGCTTTGTTAGTCCAAACATGTACAATAAGAGAGGATTCGTAATGCTCTCAAAATATGACTCATATGACAGCAATAGTCATGACTCCCTGAGGGTTCTTGTCAGGATATCAAAAGCATTTAAACACATTGACAGATGCTATAAATATTTCTGCATATCCTTAATCTCCACACAGCGTCAGTGTTTTTTTTATCATTGGAAACATTACAAATATATTGAGTTTGAACCACTTATTGCAAATTGTCATTTCAAACTTTCAAAACTTTCAGTTTAACAAATTGGGACTTGCGGTGTTACCCCATAGATGTGCGCTGCCATTTTTTGGTGTCCATTCTGTGTGGCACTAACGTCATTTATTAACACTGGTGTATATTGAAGTATGGGTGGCAGCTCCAGTATTTACTGCACCTCTATGATATTACTCTCATTAAAGACAAAATGCTGACCTTGGTGAGACACAAATGGATCTTTAAGAGACAGGCTCTTCCATCACAGTGAAATGGAGCGCTCCCCATCTCACAATACTGCTATTAAGTTTCATCATGGCTCATTACATGCTGACTCTATGTCATCTCCTGTGCACTATGAAATCCCTCCCTGCAAACATACAATCCCACAACTGGTATATTATCAGACATATTGTTGTTGGTAGGTGCCTCTTACAAAAGAAATTAATTCTTTTTAGGTTTCCGATAGATAAATGTAGCCTCTATCAGGGTGTATGACCCTCTCATTGGAATTGTGCATGAATGCTAGTCAAGGTGTCATCAGAAAAGCATGTATTACAAACATAATATTTAATGGTGAATAACTACATTGTTCATAACACAATGCGATAATCACAAAGCAATGTGGAGCTTCAATCTCTGATTGTTCATAATCAAATGTGAGCTAAAATGCATCACGTTGTATCCCATTCACTGTCTGATTGATGCCAAAACTGAATTATATTCTTCGGCTTTTACATCCGAGGCAAAATAACAGAGCAGCACACCAGAGACGGAATCAGAGAAACTGAAATTGAGAGAGAGGGCAATTGAGAGAGACAGGCAGGATGGTGGGCAGACATAGCAGCATGCTTATATGATCTTGACCCAGCAGTCGATAGGAAAGGGCGGTGGAAACCTGATTACAGACAGCCCACATCCCAGCTGGCTGATTTCATTTCCCTCTCTCTGCTCAGCCGGGTAAAAGACAGAGGTGTGAAGTTCTGCACCAGTACACTGCACTGGCTTGATTACATTTTTTTACTCAGGTGTGATGTTACCTGTGATGGACACATCTGTTTTACTGTTGGTTACTACATTACCATTTCACATTAATGAAACAAAAAGTGCACCCTTTTGTTCCTTTTTTTATCCCTTACTTTACACTTGCTTTTATTGAAAGAATAGAATGTGCTGCATATTTTGCACTGAAAAGTAGAGAATGCATCTTTAGTGGCTTAGTAGATACACTTAAGGATTCTTCTTACTTCGCAGCACTCAACTTCATTCACTTGAATGGACTTGAACAAGGTCATAATACAAGTGGAAGTCAAACAGCATGCAAAGACGGTTGTCCATCCAACTGCCTAATGAGATTTGAATTAGGGCCCATCACCCCTCATCAAGTGTACTCTCCACACGTGAACTGTAGTGTCACACAATTGTTCTACCTCAGACTCTTTTTTTCCCTCGACTGCACACAATAGTTAGATTCATCTAAGTAGCCTGTCACCGTCTGGGGGACTATCTGCATCTTCTTTGACTGTATCTCTCTTAGCCCCCTTCTTGCTGCAATGGAGAATACACTCATCTCAACTTTTTTCAGGCAATCCATGTCTTAAATAACCAAGGGTTATTTATACGTCTCTGTGCAGAAAAGCACACTGCAGTCAGTCGTGGATAATGAGCTGTGATGCAGTCAAATGGAAATCAAATGTCCTTTTTCCACCCACAAAGATCTTTTTTTTTAAGTTCTATGTTTTAATTATTCTTGCTGTGATCAACAGGACATTACTGAAATGTACTTATGCATGAGCCACTACTTTGCTGTTGAAAAACATGATGCAACTCATACAAATTAAAACATAAAAACTCCATTAGTGAGTATTTCTGTATTCTGGAAAGCAATCCATTTCTGCAACACACATTCAGTAAAAGAGTCTAACCCAGTGATACATGTTAATGTTATGGATTGTAACAAACATGCCCACTTGTTATGGTTCATAACATGAGTGAGTGAATAAAATGATTTTGAGACCATCTAACTTCATATGCATGGCCAAAATTCTTTTCTAAATTACCCACACCAGAGACAGTTTAGAACTAATTTTACTGTTGGATAAAAATCTTTGCACACAGTAAATGTGACAACTTACATCGTGGTTATAGGCCTGTTGTTACACAGTAGCACACTATTGACAACTTTTTAAGTTAATAACTGCTCAATTCAAAACATTAGATGACACATCGATTTTAGTCTCGCATTGCCAGTCCTTCCTCTACAGTGCTGCGGATGAGGGTCTGGCAGGTCCACGCAGCATTTCGGGATGGGAGAAAAACGTGCTCTGGTTTATTGGCATTTCTTTAAACCAATCACCATCGTCTTGGACGGTGCTAAGTGCCATACGGAGCAACGACCCCTCTGCAAAATAGCCTCAGGAAGGAACTTGTTTTGGTGGAACGTGTGTGTTCAAAGGTTGTTTAAGTCGTGCAACTGAAAACTCAGATTGGACAGATAGTCTAGCTAGCTGTCTGGGTTCATCCCGCAGAGATCTAAGGAGCAGTTAACCATAGTCCTCATAAATCGACCAGAGTTTAAAATGTCAACACAAAGAAAGCGGAAGGTAACGGATATCTGGCCTAAATGAGTGAAATCTGGTGGAATTTCACTTTGGCAACAGAGCAATCCTGGAAGTGGAACGTCGTGGATATAGACTACATCGATTTTAACTTGAGAATTTCCTCATTTCTACCGTTGACCAAGGAGGAGGGAACAGAGAACGGGTAATTCCATGTGAGCCCAGGTGGTCGAGCTAGCAAGCTAAAAAAGCCAGCTAGCTTGATGGGCATTTTGGCTACTTTTGCTTTCACCTTGTCTCGCTTTAAGTGGAGAGGATAATGTTATGACATGCAACATTTAGCTTTATATCCATCTCTACTACGCATAGCCTACCATGTTAGTTTGATTTATCTGCACAGTGGCTAGTTACTCTACCAGGCTATCCCAAAAGAAGGCAAAGAGGGGAATGGTAACTATTTCACCAAACAGTATGGAATTACAGTATGGCTTTATGGAATATTTTAGTGTGAAAATTATTCTATTTAAAGCCGATAATTAAATTTCTTTTATAAGAGACACTTTTTCTGCCAAACACATTTTTCTTTATTTTCAAATGTGATAGATGTCTGTGCACACAGTATTTAAAGACACCAGGTATTTGGCTTTTATTCACGCCTAGCTACATATATATGGTTTTCTATTTATTATCATTCCCACAGCTACTCATGAGCTTCTTATGTAAAGCCCTTTTTGTTATGTATTTATTTATTTTCACATGACTGGAGGAACTCATGTCATGTTTGACTTATCCTGCTGAAATGATTAAGGCATAGGCATAACAACGCCAATCAGGCTTTACAGTAGCTCTTTAAGGAGCCCAGTTTAAAAGACCATTTTCTCAATGCGTGGAACAAATGTTGTAGCTTATTGGTTGTTTTCCAAAACCTAGAGTAAGTACACTTAATTTTGTCTAGGAAACAGAGGAATTCAAATGTGTCACATTGCAGCACGGTGGCTCAGTGGTTAGCACTTCTGCCTCACAGCAAGTTGGCACTGCAGAGTTTGATCACTGGTCTGGGCAGGGCCTTTGTGTGTGAGTTTGCATCTTCTCCCCGTGTTTGCGTGGGCTTCCTCTGGGTGCTCCGGTTTCCTCCCACCATAAAGACATGCATGCTAGGTAACTAGGACTATAGTTGAAAATTTGCTGTCTGGCTAACACTGGCGCATTTACAGAAATGTTGATTAATGTGCATCGTCCTAATCAAATAAATAAATCTTACAAATCTTACAAACATACAGTAAGGAAGACGGGCTGAGTGTGTGTCACTCAACACAACTTAGCCTGAAAATATGTGTCTGATACCAGACATGGGGGGACTTGAGTCACAAGACTTGACTTGAGTTAGGCTGCATCTCATTTCTCTGTCTTACCCCTTCCCCTTACCCCATCCCCTTAGTTTTGCGCGTTCACGTGAGATTACGGGCGATCCCAATTCTCGCAAATTTTAGGACTTGAGACTGGCTTGATAAACATTCATAAAAGACTCAACTTGATTTTGACCGGATATTCATGACTTGAGACTTGACTTAGACTTGAGTCAAATGACTTGAAATTAATTGACTTTCTGTTTAATAAATAAATATATTTTCCCCTCTGAAACTGAGGAGGAGTTAACTTTACGAATTTAGTGCTGTTGCATGCGCAGAAACCTGTTGATATGATGACGCGGCACGCGGCGGCGCACCTGCAGTAAACGAGACTGGCTACGGCTAGTAACTTAACATCATGGATCCCTCTGCACCGAAAATAATAAAGTTTGGCTATAACAATTACAGATCTGACCAGGCAAAGAAGAAACGAACGGCAGTTTGCAAGGTCTGCACTACAAAAATTTCCGATGTCAACCACCACCACGTCGAATTTCATCAGACACTTCATCAGAGAGATTTGTGTTCCAGTCCCCATATTCAGCTCAACCATTATTTGGACGTTTGTGATGGACAGAACTCCCTTCAGTTTTGGGCCATGAATAAGCACACCCTCCCCTCTTTGTTCAAAGTGGCAGTAAAAGCGAATAAAACTAGGCACACATATACATACATACATACATACATACATACATACATACATACATACATACATACATATTACACACACAACACAAACGGCACTCTCTCTCTCTCTCTCTCGCTCACACACACACACACACACACACACACACACACGCAGTATGTGAATAAAGCTAGGCACACATACACATCGAACACACTGCACTCTCACACACACGCATATGCACATGCACATGCACACATTCACTCACCAATATTAATAACTTTTCACTCACTCACTCACTCTCTCAAACACCATGTGATAAATACACTCAGTCAATCTCTTGAAATTATGCAAAGGTGGTGGGATTCAGCTACTCTTAAATAATATGTTAGTTTTTTTCTTTAAGAGAAGGAAAGGTTAAATGATGTATTTCTGTCCCATAAAAGTGAGGCATGTTTGAAGAATATTATTTTACTTAGAAACCATTATACTTCAATTGTTTGGATGAATTTCATGATTTGATGTCATGTTTGAGGAATATTAAACAAATATGTATGTTGATTTATTGTTGGCCTAATATCAGTTTTAGGCTGTGCTTTTTTATCTGTATGAATTCAAACTGTTCAGATGTATGTGGCTTGGACGCAATGTCATTTGAATATTGAGTAGGAAAACAAATGCAAATAAAACTCCAGCAGTTCATAACCACTGTCTTGAGCTTTTTAAAAATGGAAACTTTTGTATGACTTGCTTGACCAAAGCTATGACTTGACTTGACTTGCTTGATTGTCACAAAAAATGACTTGGACTTGCTTGAGACTTGAAGGTTAAGACTTGAGACTTGCTTGTGACTTGCCCATGTGTGACTTACTCCCATCTCTGTCTGATACTCATTCGATGGACCACAGCCTTGTAATTTTGAGCCAACAGAAGGAAACAGAATTGGGGTGTGAGAAGACCTGGTGGAGAAGTCTGAGTGACTCAAGGGCGTAAATCCCAGGTGGGTCGGGGGGGGGGGGGGGGGGGGGGGGGGGGGGGGTCAGGACCCCCTCCCCTTCTAAGGGTTGCCCCCCCCCCCCCCAGAAATATCATTAAAACAATGCTGTGTATTGTAAATAACATAATGATGTATACTTAAAATATCTGTGTAAGTAGTACAACAATACAAACCCCCAAAAATGCTTTTTAAGTTTAGAAACATTTTGAGTCCACCCTCCCTTGCCTCACAGTGGTTTGGTCCACTGCATGTTGTACGTTAGGATCTGCACCAGAGCATGTGAGCGGAGTGGAGCGGGAGCAAGCGGGGAGCGCGAGCGGACGGGTCTTAGACAGAGCGCAGAGCGGCATTTTTAAAAAGACGGAGCGTCGCTCTATTTCCCGCTCCAGTTTCGCTCCGCTCACACCACGAGTCTCAGAGTTCAAAAAGTAGGCTACTTCAAAAATGAAAACGAGAAATCGTACAGGTGTACTATTAAAAAACTAACTAACAGTGATAATGTGGTACAAGAAAACGTGATATACATGTAGATTTTTTTCCTTTTTTGGAGCGAGCGGGGGGCGATTTGAGTGGATCGCGAAGCAAACTGCGTTGAGCGCTGAACGATAATGAGCGGAGTGGCCTGATGTACCTTTGAGCGGGGGAACGGAGGGGTGAACAGTTCCGTGAGCGATGAGCTGAGATTCTCATCGCTCCACTCCGCTCATATGTTCTGATCTGCACTAGACTCACAGTCACATCGGTAGTGACAGGAATGTAGTAAGTAGGCGGTTCAAGGCTGTTTTATTCACATTAAACATTGGATGAAGTTGTTCTTTTCTCAAGTAGAAATGATGCTGAGTAATTGATGAATTAGTTATGACAAAAAGTTTGCTATGTTAGTTTAATATAATGTAACGTTAGCTAGCTTGTTTAATAACTTGTTGGATAGAAATGCACCCACTACAACTAACATTACCACGGCGATAAGCCTAACGTTATCTGTGTGAACTGATATCAGGGTTAATATTGAAGATCTACAGCTGTGTTTGAAGTGGCTGATCGGTGGGTTTGCTGCAGTTAAATATATATCCTCTGTCCCAGACCAAACCTAATATTTATGTGGAGGACGCAAGATCATTTTATAATTATAATATGACCGCGTGGTGAACCTATGAACCTAATTCATATTTGATGAGCTTTACTAGTGGCTCACTAATTTACATTATGAACAGCTAATTTAACAAGTGTACAAAAGTATTGTATTTCTTTTATATGGGGACACTTTTTCAAAATAAGTCATTATGTTTTAAGGTATTTTTGTGGCTTGTGTACACATGTCCTCTACGAGTATAATTGTAGCTGTATTATTTGTGTCCCCTTCAAAAATTGCTCTTCAGAAATTTTATGTTTATTGTCCCCCCCTACTGTTAGATCAGATTTACGCCCATGGAGTGACTAGCCCCCTGATATCTTGTGTGTTGTCAAGCTCCTGACGGGCTGAAATGTATGCAACCTGACACACAATAGCATGCAGAATAGTTAAAGGATGCATACTAGAGCAAGAAATAAGAAATAAGGACTAAATGACTCCTGCGTAAACCTTAATCTTAAGTCATGGAAAATCACCTAACACTGGAATTTTACTTTGTGAAGATACATTAAGTATGCTTGATTCTTTAAGCTGTATAAAAGGCCATTAGTCAAACAAATATTTCACAGAAAATCCTCTACTGAATTAGTGTTTCTTCAGTTCACACTTTGGATAATTAAGGTGAGTGAATGGCAGCCACCCCAACACCTCTGTCAAACTAGGAGGCTACTAATGAGGAGAGCACCACACTTTCACCTCGAATATATTAGCATCCCATATGAGGACACTGTCAGCCTCTGTTTTCAACCGTCCACCATTGTCCTTATGAAAAAAAGAACCCTCCTATTCGTCTTCATCCATTTCTTTACAAACTGATCATTAGAGTTGTCATTTCAGGCTTCTAGTCATGCCCTTTACAGATGACTGTAGGACTGGGATGTTCCTCACCCTGCAGCATGTTTACTGCAGAGTAATGTACATGTAGCACTATGGTTACAATCATTAGGAAAATACGTTGTGGGACTATAGCCTATATCTTGTTAAAGGTTTTTTTAGTCGCTATGGTACTATTATCAATAGTATGGTACAGTGTTTCAAAACTCTAAGTACAAGACTCCCAACTGATCATACTTGTTAATCATTAAATATTGCATTCAAAGCAACTGATTCTCCTTTCATTTGGCTCATAAACATATCAATACTAGACCAATGTTATAACCCCTAAGTTTCTGGTGAAATTCAACAAGTACATTTGTTAAGTCACCTAAATATATCATGTATCATGCAATTCTTTCAGTTAAGTTATTGTAACAATCACTTAGTCCAAGACCAAACAATGTAAGATACATGTTTCAAAATTACCCTTTGAAATGCTAAAGATGATCTGTTTGCTTCACTGTTTTCACATTACAGTGGGCAAACATGTAACTGTATATTACCCATCAAATTCAACAACAAACTATTTCCATCCCAATTCCTATCCCATCAGAAGTCTGATCAATGAAGACATCTTCCCCAATCATCGACACAACAAACTTTGACTGTATTGCAACATTTTAGTAAGGTTTTGTCTAATTAAATACTCACTGTAACAGAACGATTCTATGTAAATAGAAAGAAAATTGTTTACTATAAATACTGTAAAAGTTTTCTGTAGTGCACACTATACTAATCTGCATCAACTTGGTCCTCTGGATTTGGCCATAAGTACTCGTCCACATCACAATGTATGTTTTCATAGTTCATGCACCTTGGGAAACCTTGAGTTTGTTGTAATGGTGCTGGTGAGTGTGGCAGCCGTAGTACCTGCTTTTACTAAATGTACTAATCTAACCTAAGCTATGTCATCTACATACGACAAAAAGACACTTTTAAATATACGGGACTCGTGCCGGGATGCAGTCGTCATCGTAGCAGGGGATTTTAACGGTGCTAACCCGAAGACAGTTAGACATGACCTTCAGCAGCACATCACATGCCCCACCAGAGGAGACAGAACCCTGGATCACTGTTACTCACCCTTCAAGAAGGAGCTTCTTCCCTCAGGCTGTCCGTCTGCTCACTGAGAACTGTGGCTAGCCCCCCACCCACCACTCATTTTCTCATGTTATATATATTGCTATTTGTATGGTTTTTATTTTTATTGTGTTTATTGAGACGGAACAGGTACACAATGAATTTCACTGCACATTGCGTTGTTTATGATTGAACACAAGTAAGTACAAAAGTGCACGATTTGAGACACAGCACGTTTCAGCCATAACTCTCCCTGTCATTGCAGATTTAGCCACTCCCTCCTATCCTTGCAGTAAACTCTCTCCAGCCTTTCCCATCTCTGCCCACATACTCACCTGCTCCCCATTTTCCTGATTAGTCCAGCACTATGCTGTATACAGTTTATACCAGTCATCTCCACAATGTCTAGTTTGCTTTTGCCTAGCTTCCCAGCCTTCATTCTGTCTGCCTGTTCTTGGTTCTCAGTTGTTATGGTTCTGCGCATTCACACAATGCTTAGACTTCCATTGTATTGGAGTGATCATAATTAACATCATTTCACAAAACGACATTGAAATGTGAAATGTGTAATCTGTAACTCTTGAGATGCTATACACTTCAGATGTCTTGGAGATTGGACTATAATTAGCATGCTGATGGTCAGATCTAAAATCATTTCAACAGCTTAGCTACATTAGGATAATGAGGGAACTGAATATTGAACCAGATTGTCAGAACAATACGGTAGGCCTATCTAGTGTTAGCTGTATTTTCTATCAATTTGTTTCTTCTCTCACCAGACACTGGTTATTATTATTATAATAATATTATTATCAGTCACTAATAAAAGACATGACTACTTCAAAGACATCCGATGTCAGAAAATATCCCATCATTCCTGCAGTTGAGTCTGATCATTTTCAGGACTGATGTTTGGCTCAATTAGCGAACTGATTACTTTTTGGGTTTAGCTTTACAGAATATTTGGTTTGAAGTTTTATGTAGGGATTACCTAAAGAATAGAGAAAATGTACAGTATTTATTATTTTATGTTGTTATAATGACATCTTTTCACTTGCACCAGCTGGTTGGAACAAGAAATAAAGATTAACAAAGGAATTGTATCCCACTTACTTCTCTCTTATTTTATCTTGCCCAGTGTGGGTTCTATTCTCGGGTTTTACACAGGAATTAAAAAGGACAATGGAAGAATAAACATACAGTACATACAACATTAAACATACAGTACTGTGTTATCCCCCTGCTCAGTATACTGTGTGGTTATGATATGGAATGGAATCAGGTACAAAAGAGGAGCTCTACTTATTGTGCCACAACAGCGACGCTGGTATTGTTTTCACCTTGTGAGTGAGTGAGTGAGTGAGTGAGTGAGTGAGTGTCATTATGGCAAAATGTGATCGTGGAGACACCTACTGTCACAGGAACTAGCACTGAAGCGGTTTCGAGTACTTTGCCAGGTGTTTATATGTTAAAGACGGTCTCTAGTTTTCTTTGTACAATATGTTGTAGCATTAGTGAAGTACTTTAGTCCAGTTTTCAACAAACAGCCAACTGTCTTTATCCACTGAAAACTATACCAACTTTTCTGAAACTTAGATAAAACCCTGCAATCAAAATGCCCATTCTTGAATTTCGTTTGAATTTGATCAGACTGTAAGTGAGGGAAAGTTACTGCCTTCTTTTCATTCAATACTGAACACTGACTAGAAGTGTCAATTAACGTGGATTCTCAGTATGAGAAATGTCTTTTGTGTTACCAATATCCATTATTGATTCCCTTTTGACTCATGCCCATGAATGGTCCGGCATATGCTTTTTTTCTAAAGTCTGTGATGCTTCATTCCTTTACATTTACAAAACACAACATAGACGTTCAATTCAAATTGCATTTTTGCTCGCAGTTGTTACCATGCAAAACACACAACATGTTGCTAAAATCTCATATTGATTTGCTTTGCAGTTTGCCTCAAACCATACATTTTCTACCTGATTGATTATATGTATGTGTGATAAACATGAAATATAGACAATGTGAATTATTTGACAGTGTTTGACAGAGGATGTGTCTGGGACTTTGAGAGTCTGCACATTCACCAAAAGTTGATGCAGTGACAAGTTATTGATTAAAATCGGTGCTGCGGGGGCTCAGACAAAGCCCAGGGTCACTGCTTTCACTTTTCCCTGCACCTGAAGCACACAGTTGTTCTTTAACAGAGATTTTACTGACATTTTTACTAAAGAATGAAATTCGCTCTACAATTTATGAGAGCAAAATGAAACTTGCAGATGAAATTGTTCTCTGATATTTGGAAAGAAAATTACAAAATATAACATCTTAAAGTCCCCACTCCACTCACTTTATGTCCCCTATAATGTCTGACCTTAACTATACTGACTTGTATCTGTGCAAAGTCTGTCACAAAGACGTATTTTCACATTCCTCTACTGAAGAAGGAGATGTCTTTGCCCCTAACATCTGAGACTCAAACGTGACCAGGGCAAGCTAGATATGGTACGTCTTCGATTTGAAAGCCAATATTGTCTGATATGCAAAATCTTGCAAAGAAACCTGGAACCTCCAGTGCAGAGCGGACTTGTCAGTACAGAGAGTGAAAACACTGTCATCGTAGCTGTGCCTGGATCTGACTGACGGCAGGTTCCCCCGAAACTATCGCTGTAGATCGCGAGCCGGGCATGTCCTGTCTAAACAGCCCAATCGGTTTACATTGGCGGCGAAAGGAATCGGGCACTTCAGGGCACTTTGCAACATTTCTGTCCCCATACTGAACCCGGCATGAGGCTCAAACATGTAGGCCTATTGCTATCTCTCTTTCTAGCTATCTTGATGCTCACTGCTCTTTCACTGGTCAACCTAGCACAAGCAGCCGTAGGTGGGGCGCGATGCTAGAGCCGTAATTTATCAATAAGGGAGAATGAGTAGATGTGCACTTAATCTTAGCAAAGTACATTTTACATACTTTACATACAATGTGTCTGAAGGCAAACTTAAAGTGACTATAAGTAACTTTTTTAATGTTTCTGAAGCTCTATAATTTTTTTCTACAATGGTCTAAAATGACCTGTAACAGCAAATTAGACTAACAGTGAAAAGAACGCTATTTTTATATAGTTTTTAGTAAGGCCTCTGCCCGGGTTGGATTATTCCTGCTAAGTCACAGAATGGTTTGCGGCAAGTCACACATTCTGATGGGTCACAGATTTATTTGGATCACCAGAAAGCCTGTGTTAGTATCCAGCCAGTTAAGCCAGGTAAAAGGAAGCAGGAGATGTCTTTATATACAGAAAGCCTAATTGTATTTTACTGTTATTTTACCAGTTATCTGCTGTAGTTATGATTGATACTGGGGCAGGTCCACCAAAGTAAAGAAGGAAATTAAACGAAGAACAACTAAATGCAACGATGCATCTGTAACTTATTCTCTTATTGTAAATGAATGATTTTCTGTCCGAGCAAAACATTCATCGCGACTATATGACCTCCCCATAACGCTAACTCTGTAATACAGTGGGAAATCAATTAATACATTCACATCAATGTTATCTGCTGGATTAATGTTACGGAATATCAAAAACAACAAAGTGAAACACAATTTTACAAGCTTTTCTTTGGATTTCACATGATCTTTTTTGTAAGGGTAAAAAATGTAAAACAAGAAAGACTGGTTGGTAATATAAATGTTACCTTGCTGCATTAGCTGCTGAGCTCCTGATTTTTCATTTCAATGCAATTGAAGGCTATATTCCTGAATGAGAAAAGCTACAAATGAATAAGGTGTTTAACTGTCAGTTATTTGTTCCCTAACTCACCAGGGTGTTAAACTGAAAAGTCTCTTCCCAAAAGGTGATAGGAGAAGCCATCCATAGAGCAAGGTGACCTTATTTCTTTTTCTGGAAGAACACCCTAGAAGCAAAATTTCCGAATTATGGACACATTTTAGGTTCAGCCTCTCTGCAGGCTCAAGCTTTTTTCAAAATCACACATGTGGCAACCCTGCCAAAGGTAGATGGAGCCATCTAAGCATGACTGATGGGAGCGCAACCGGCCATAAGGGGCACACTCTGGCAATAAACAAGTTCTTCTCTTCCACTATTATCCCATAAGAAAGACAGTATTGCAGGTAGGAAAATGTTAGTTGTTAGTCCTGACACACTCCAGTTGTCTCTGGAGAGGGAATGAGTGCACTTTGAGGTGCTGAACCTCAGTGGAGCTGTCTCTGACATGGAGCTCCACATTGTGTGTACATACTGTGTCCAGTCTGATGTGTATGCAGTTTTTGGTAATGAGAACACACAGGGATGTCAGGTTTGAGGGAGCACAAAATAAATAATAAACTATGGAGAGCGGAACAGTGGGGAAAGGAACATATCAGAGCAAATCTATTTTAGCAGTGTAGGTGTGGTGACTTTTAATATTAATGCTGTGATGCTGTATGGAGAGGAATTCTGCTGACACTGATCTTGATTATAAAAAAGGTTTATTACATCAAGTTTTCAGCATCCCTTTAACAAACTCCTGCAGAGAGTTTGGAGAACGACCAACCCAATTCTTCCAATATGTCGCTCTGAAGTTCTGCAGTTAACACATAGTATACATACTGTGCATTGCACTAACGTGATTGGGTCAGAACTGACCAATGATACCTTCTTTTTTGGCTCATCTCCAAATAAGGACTCTTCTGTCCAAGAGGGCTCTTCTGCTCATGTTAACAGTCTCCAGATGTCTCAGTAAAAGTAGGGCAAGGGTCAAAGGAATCCCTTACAAGAAAATCCTCAGTACAAATGTATACAAAGTCATGACCTGTTCAGATACCACATAGGGCACCTTTTAAAATGTATTTTCAATGTTCTGATTTCCTCTTTCAAGGCCATCTGCCTTGCTTTTTTTGAGAGTCACTCTGAGTACCTCAAGACAAGTTGACTAAAACATGAAGTACAGAAAGCAGACAATATGAAATCAAGTCTGTTATTCTGTCTGTACCTGTCAGAGTCACCGGCTGAATACAAATATCCAGACCTCCTTACACCTGCAGGCTTCCTTTTTCCATGAGGGTGTAGCATTGGAAAAACACACCCCCAATACAAAAAAGAGCCCAAAACAGAAAAACCCAAATGACTACAACAATAAAAAAGTATCTGCATGGTCAGACAGGCAATCTGACCACAATTTAATGGGTGTGAGGCTCCTCCGCTGAGGGTTTACTGTCAGTTTAGCATTAACAGCATTGTCAATTGTAAGCTATTTAAATTAATGAGATATTTTACTATGCACATCAGATAATCAAACAATATACTATCACATAAATAAGGCAATTGTGGCTAGAATCGTGGGTCTATCTAAGGCAGCAGACTGCAACTTTATCGCTTAAATAAATTCAATATGTGGTTAAAAGAATACTTGAGTTACAGGGTGAACATCATGGCATTGATTATACCTGATCTCATAGTGCTCTTAAAAACCTTGAAGCTCAGTGCCTTTGCAGATGTGATGTGATAACTTCAGACACAGTACTTCACAGCACATTTAGTCTCGCATTGCCAGACCTTCCTCCACAGCGCTGCGGAGGAGGGTCTGGCTAGTCCACACAGCATTCTGAGATGGGAGAAAAACGTGCTCTGGTTTATTGGCATTCCTTTAAACCAATCACAGTCATCATTGACGCACAGAGCCACGGTGCCGGTGCAAAATAGCCTTGGGAAGGAACTTGTTTTGGTGGAACATGTACGTTCAAAAGTTGTTTTAGTCGTGCAACAAAAATTGTCTTATACCCTTTCTGAGTGCAAAAGCTGTGATTGAGTAAAACATCAGAAGTGATACACAGGTTTAAACTGCAGGTGCTAGATTTTCGTCTGCAAATGCTAATCCTTACAGTCCAGTGTTAAGGTCCGATTACAACAGAAAAGTGACAGAGAAGTTCATTCATGCATCTTTGAAAAAAAGGAGGTACCATTGACAACATAGTGAAGTATTGTAGCTGGCAAGCTAACCCAGGAATATAGCTACCTGGTGTTGGTCCATCCTAATAGCTCTCTTAAGTAGCTGGTTAGCTTGGTCGCTAACGGGACAATAAGCTCACACAGTTTATTTGAAAACATGCCTTTTTTGTGGAGCAGTTTATACTTTAGAGGATCTTATTTAAAAGTGTATTGTGCAAAACAGCTAATAAGCTACACTTTCTGTTTTGGCCCCTCCAGCTCTCCATTCCCACAAATCAGTCAGTCAGACAAAAGTCAGCACTGTCAAGATGGATTAATAGCCTACAGGTCACCAGCCTGAATTTGCGTATCAAAATTCATCAAAGTTAAACTTGATATCTACGATTTACACAGATTTACTTTATCCCCACGAGTAAATCTACTGAACTGTGCAATTCTATTGAATTGAATAATAAATATCACCCCTTTAAATGCTGGTGTGACTGTGCTTTTAATGAGCATCACCATACTAAATCTTGTGTAGCAGAACGTGTTTTTTTGTTTTTGTTTCTGAATGACCAGGAGCACAAACTCAATGGGCTACAATCTGGGAAAAAAAGTTGAGACATCCACCTAGAGTAGGGATGCACCTAATCCAGGATTTGGCTTCGCCGAATATTGGGCTTTTTGACGGGGTTCGGTTTCTGCCAAACCTTAGAATTTTTTTCCACCGAACCGAACCCTACGCTTGCACTACGCGCGCACGCTGGTCGATGTAATGACATTACGGGAAGGAGTTTACGTAGGTGGACCGTTAAATGCAGTAGGCTGTGAGAAAGTGAAAATGGAACTCGTGAGCAGAAAAAGTGTTGTTTGCAGAGGTGTCAAGTAACGAAGTACAGATACTTCGTTACCTTACTTAAGTAGAAATTTTGGGTATCTATACTTTACTGGAGTAATTATTTTACAGCAGACTTTTTACTTCCACTCTTTACATTTTAACGCAATTATCTGTACTTTCTACTCCTTACATTTTAAAATAGCCTCGTTACTCCTATTTCAGTTCGGCTTGTTTTTGCTTGTCATTGTCCAAAAAAAACACACAAAAAAAACAACAGACACATCATTTGATTGTGGTTGGATGAGAAGTATAAACATATACCATTCAGACACCCTTTTGGTTTGTACACGAGCCATCGCACCTGCACAGACCCGGTGCTAATACGGCACCGGGGCCAACGACCGCTATCTACCAGACCGAATAGCAAGGTGGATTTCGGTGCCTTATTAGGTGCCACTTACATGCCTGTGCTTCTCTCTGATGCTCCGAAAACGGATGATAGAGGGAACTGAAACATCGCCACACGGGACGCTAGTTAACACTACAGTTGGCAGCAGGTAACGTTAGCCCTCCGCTAGCCAGTAGCTGGATTAAACACGGTTAAAACGGTTGTAAAAGTCTCTGTATTTCACTGTAGAGGATTGTAACACCAGACTGTAGCTGCCGTTGTCTGAAAAACACACTCAGCCTGAAATAAGTTATTGTTATAAGTTATTATTACATTTTTAATAAATCATTTCATTTTGACCCTGTGGCCTCAGCAATACACAAGCCATTCTTTAATGTCGCCTTGTGCTCTTTTTTTTTTTTAAGATCAACGTTTTATTGTTTTATATTTTTGAACATACAGAACAGACAAATACAATTGAACAAGGTGCTTCCTTTTTTTGTGGAGGTGGGGTAGTGCACTATAGGCCTCTGTGGGGGCTAAGCTTTTGTCCTTAATGGCATTTTTTTTCCCCTTACATTACTTTTACTTTTATACTTTAAGTAGTTTTGAAACCAGTACTTTTACACTTTTACTTGAGTAAAAAGCTTGAGTTTATACTAACCCTTTATACCCAGTTTTCAGGTACGGCAAAGGAAGGACAGTCACAGCTAAAAACTTGTGTTAACCAGACAGTGCCTGTCAGCCTTCTCTCGGAAATGAGTCTCCCTACAGTGGGAACGAAGCGACCG
>CM042329.1:25200338-25212838 GCA_023566125.1 Zingel zingel | reverse complement strand
GATCCCAAACAACTGTCTGGCCTGGGGCTCTCCTGAGATCAAGAGTTTCAGAAGCCCTTGAGGGATGAAGGAATCTTTTTTTAAGATTTGTCTTCACATCATTCATTGTGCTAGTCATCTACAGTACTATACCTTCACACAGCTGGAGCAGGAATGGGTGAGCATCAGTACTACAGAGAGGTTTTATGGATTAGGTGGATGGGATTCCCACTAGATTCTACCTGAAAGAAGGGGATTGCTTTGTTCTATAAAGCTGACACAATATTTACCTAGTGCAGTGTTTCTTAACTGGTTGGACAGAACCCAAAAGTTACCCTCAAGATGTTATGAGTCTTTATGCAAGAAACTACTGTAGTGCTGCATTTGACAGCTTAATGTTTTTGAATAGTTGTAATTTCTGTGGTTGACTAGAAACTGACGTGGCTTCTGTTTTCAAAACGCTCCTTTTCAAAACACTCCAAAAAGATTAACTTAAAGTTCACTCTTGCCCTTGGAAACTCCCCACAATGGACTTTGTGGTGGGATAAGTAGCTGTTCTTAATCTTCTTGAAGATTGTGTGATATGATTATTTGTGGTCAGGCTGTTTTGAAACAGCTGTTTTTTAAGGCCAAGAATAAACTCTCAATCTCAACTTTTGAGCAAAAATGGATGAGAAGTCCTTAGGACAAAATAAATGGAAATTGTTACATCTACACTTTCATGACAACTGGGCAAACTCCATCTGCTGAAGAAGATTGTGTGATTAGTTTTTAAAACTGAAATCAAAAACTCTTGTGAGAATAATTTGGCATGGTTTGTCTTGAAGACACTCCAAGTCCTTTTTTTATTCTTAATAATTTTTTTGAAAAAGCAAATAGAACTATTCAACTCTGCAACCACAGGTGAATAAGATGAATAAAAAAAATGTCAGTTTGAAGATTAAACCAAGAAAAAGATGACCCAACTGTGGGCTCAAATTATCTTTTTAATGTAGCTATAAATTGAATTGAATAAATGCAATTCTGTCTCACCTATTAACCTAATCATGATAAATGTTGGGTCCCAATGTGCAACCATTTATGAATCACTGTGCTATTATATAACACATTCTACCTTTCTGTTTCTCTCTTTGTCTGTCTTCATCCTCTATCCCTGAAGTGTGTTTTGGGGTCTCATGACTCCCTCTTTCCCACTCAGGTTTGTGGTGCACTACAAAGGAGCAAATCAATCTGTATTGACGTTGCACAGATTATCTCAGGCTGTTTTACCAAACGCAAAGGAACAACTACTGACAAGACGACAACATCCAATGATTTGTGAGAAACCTTTGCTAATATAGATCCCATTCACATACTGTATAATGTAATTGACTTAAGAAATAAGGTTAGATGCTTATGGGTATTTAGAACGTTAAAGGTACAATATGTAACTTTTCTGCATTAAAATGTCTAAAAACGTCCATACCTATGTTATATATTTTTTTGAGTTGTGTAGTTACACTATCCCAAATGTTTCCATCAAATGGCAAACCCAGAGAAATCTGTTATTTTATTTTCAGACACATCACGTTTCATTTAGCTAGTCGCCCGTTAGTGGCGTCATAACCTTTCACCATCTAGTTACTCGTAACTTCCGTCAAAACAATTTTTCCGATCCCCGATCCAGCTATTTTGTCAATATTGGGGCAGATATCCGATCTTAATATCGGATCGGTGCACCCCTAGTTTAAATTGTGCTGAAAGTTAATCTTCTATATATTTAATGAACTACAGCTACAGTTTATAAAACTACAGGAACATTGCAATGCTACATAAAAAAGAAATACCTTTCTTTTCTGCTTTTCTTTCCTCCTCCCTGTGCCCAGATGATGATGTTTTGTGGCCATGAGTCTCGTGCACGTTTCTCTCAGGGTTGTGGGAGACTGACGCACAACATTTTCCATTGACACAGTGAGCAAACATTTTGATACATTTCTGTTGTCTAATTTCCAGTGTAAGTTGCCAAGTTTACCTAATTGTGAAAGTTTATCTACGGCATATTTCCACCTCTACAAATAATTACAGTTAGGTACAACCACTACAGTATGTACAAAAGATATACCTTTGCTTTCAGATTTTCTTTCCTCCCCGTGCTCAGATAAGGTTGTTTTGTGGCCATGAGTGTCATGTTCGTAGCCATGAATCTCATGTACGGGTCCATGAGTCTCTTGTACGTGGCCGTGAGTCCCTTGTACGTGGCCGTGAGTCCCTTGTACGTGGCCGTGAGTCCCTTGTACGTGGCCGTGAGTCTCTTGTACATGGCCATGAGTTTCTTGTACACGGCCATGAGTCCCTTGTATGTGTCCTTGAGTCTCTTGTACATTGCCATGAGTCTCTTGTACGTGTCCTTTAGTCTCTTGTACATGTCCTTTAGTCTCTTGTATGTGGCCATGAGTCTCTTGTACGTGGCCATGAGTCTCTTGTACGGGTCTGTGAGTTTCTTTTACACGG
Source organism: Zingel zingel (assembly GCA_023566125.1). Classification (NCBI taxonomy): domain Eukaryota; kingdom Metazoa; phylum Chordata; class Actinopteri; order Perciformes; family Percidae; genus Zingel; species Zingel zingel. The sequence continues at coordinate 25,210,369 of CM042329.1, read as the reverse complement.
CCGTGAGTCTCTTTTACGGGTCCGTGAGTCTGTTTTACGTGGCCATGAATCTCTTGTGTGTGGCCATGAGTTTCTTGTACGTGTCCTTGAGTCTCTTGTACGTGGCCATGAGTCTCTTGTACGGGTCTGGGAGTTTCTTTAACGCGGCCGTGAGTCTCTTTTACGGGTCCGTGAGTCTGTTTTACGTGGCCATGAATCTCTTGTATGTGGCCATGAGTCTCTTGTACGTGTCCTTGAGTCTCTTGTACGTGGCCATGAGCCTCTTGTACATGGCCGTGTGCCCCTTGTACGTGGCCGTGTGCCTCTTGTTCGTGTGCCTCTTGTCCGTGGCCGTGTGCCTCTTGTACGTGGCCGTGTGCCTCTTGTACGTGGCCGTGAGCTTCTTGTATGTGTCCATAAATCTCTTGTACGTGGCCATGAGTCTCTTGTACATGGCCATGAATCTCATGTCTGTGTTCCTTAGATATGTGGGAAACTGAAACACCAAAATTGAAATACCAAGCAAAAACACCTTATGAGGTAATTTTTTTTTATCCTGTCTTCTTTGCAACCTAAACAACAAATAAACCATATCCATCTTTTAAACATATTTCTCTCACCTTTTCTTTCAATCACTTGATAACAAATTTAGATATAGCAGTATTAACTTGAGTTCACTGACTGGCTATTATGTCACTGAAGAGACATTTAGATCGTTGTTTTGAGTTTCCAGTGGTCAAAAACAGTGACATTTTATCTACTGCATATTTCCACATCTCCAATTATCTACAGTTAGCTGAAACCATTACAGTACATACAAAAGAGATACCTTCCCCGTGTCCAGATGAGGTTGTTTTGTGTCCATGACTCTCATGTCTGTTTCCCTCAGAATTGTGGGAAACTGAAACACCAAATTTTTTTATTAATATAAGAAGCAAAAATCTAGATACAATCTTTGATGTTTCTAATTCTCGGGCCATTTTTCGCTGCAAGTTGCCAAGATTAAATTGTGGTGAAAGTTTGTCTACTGCATATTTTCATCACTACAGGTTCACTACAGTATATGAAACTACAAGACCATTGCTACTACTACATATTGTAGCCTATATAAAAGATACTTACGTTTAGCCTTTCTACTGCATATTTCCATCACTACAGGCAAACTACAATATACTTGCTGCCACTACATGCAAGATCTACCTGTCATTTCAGCTTTTCTTTCTTTATGCTCCTCCTTTTCTCTTTCCGCCAAGTGCTCAGATGAGGTTGTTGTTTTGTGGCCATGAGTTTCATGTACGTGTCCCTCAGACATGTGGGGGGCTGACACACCGCAATCATCACTGACATAACAAGCAAAGATATGAGGTATTTTTTATGAAAAGACTGCCACCACTACATAAAAAAGATATACCTTTCCTTTCAGCTTTTCTTTCCTTCTCCTTCCATTTCTCCTCGTGCCCAGATGAGGTTGTGTACCCATGTGTCTCATGTACTTGTCTCTCGGACTTGTGCGGCACTGAAACACCACAATCGTCATTGACGTAAGCAAAGCCAGCAAACTAGCAAACATTTAGACACATTCCTGCCCATTTCTTGCTGTCAGTCAAAATTAACGTTGCAAGTTTATCTACTGCATATTTACACCGCTACAGGTTAAGTACACTTAGCCACAACTATTGCTACAGTATATATAAAGATATACCTTTATGCTCCTGCCCATGCTCAGATGAGGTTGTTGTTGTTTTGTGTCCATCAGTCTCTTGTACGTGGCCATGAGTCTCTTGTACGTGGCCATGAGTCTCTTGTTTGTGGTCATGAGTCTCTTGTTTGTGGTCATGAGTCTCTTGTTTGTGGCCATGAGTCTCTTGTACATCGCCATGAGTCTCTTGTACGTGTCCATGAGTCTCTTGTACGTGGCCATGAGTCTCTTGTACGTGGCCATGAGTCTCTTGTTCGTGGCCATGAGTCTCTTGTTTGTGGCCATGAGTCTCTTGTACATCGCCATGAGTCTCTTGTACGTGGCCATGAGTCTCTTGTACGTGGCCATGAGTCTCTTGTACGTGGCCATGAGTCTCTTGTACGTGGCCATGAGTCTCTTGTTTGTGGCCATGAGTCTCTTGTTTGTGGCCATGAGTCTCTTGTTTGTGGTCATGAGTCTCTTGTACATCGCCATGAGTCTCTTGTACGTGGCCATGAGTCTCTTGTACGTGGCCATGAGTCTCTTGTACGTGGCCTTGAGTCTCTTGTACGTGGCCATGAGTCTCTTGTACGTGGCCTTGAGTCTCTTGTACGTGGCCTTGAGTCTCTTGTACGTGGCCTTGAGTCTCTTGTACGTGGCCTTGAGTCTCTTGTACATGGCCTTGAGTCTCTCGTACCTGGCCTTGAGTCTCTCGTACCTGGCCTTGAGTCTCTCGTACCTGGCCTTGAGTCTCTCGTACCTGGCCTTGAGTCTCTCGTACCTGGCCTTGAGTCTCTCGTACCTGGCCTTGAGTCTCTCGTACCTGGCCTTGAGTCTCCTGTACGTGGCCATGAATCTCTTGTACATGGCCATGAGTCTCATGTATGTGTCCCTCAGATGTGTGGGAAACTGAAATACCACAGTTGTTATTGAAATGTAAAAACCTCTTTGCAACCAGCCAAAACAGCCAATAAACCATATTAATTTTATAAACATTCATGGTGGTGCATGGTACATGAATTTACACGGAGAATACACGGTATAAAAATACATAAAAATTGCGTGCAAATTAATTAATGTAATGCGGAACTACTGTTAGGTGCGCGTTTCTTAGGGACACCTAATCTGTAGCCCCCCACTCAAGGGCGTAAATCCCAGGGGGGTCAGGACCCCCCCCCCCCCCCCCCCCCTAGAAATATCATTAAAACAATGCTGTATATTGTAAATAACATAATGATGTATACTTAAAATATCTGTGTAAAAACAATACAAACAATACAAACCCCAAAAAATGCTTTTTAAGTTTAGAAACATTTTGAGTCCCCCATCCCTTGCCTCACAGTGGTTTGGTCCACTGCATTCTGTACGTTAGGAATCGGATCTGCACTCGACTCACCGTCACATCGGGCAGTGACAGGTATGTAGTAAGTAGGCGGTTCAAGGCTATTTTATTCACATTAAACATCAGATAAAGTTGTTCTCTTCTCAAATAGAAATGATGCTGAGTAATTAATGAATTAGTTATGACAAAAAGTTATCTGTTAGTGTAATATAATGTAACGTTAGCTAGCTTGTTTAATAGCTTGTTGGATAGAAATGCATCCACTACAACTAACGTTACCACAGCCTAACGTTATGTGTGTGAACTGATATTAGGCTTAATATTGAAGATCTACAGCTGTGTTTGAAGTGGCTGATTGGTGGGTTTGCTGCAGTTAAATATATCCTCTGTCCCAGACGAAACCTAATATTTATGCGGTGGACGCAAGATCATTTTATAATTTATAATATGACCGCGTGGTGAACCTATGAACCTAATTCATATTTGATGAGCTTTACTAGTGGCTCACTAATTTACATTATGATCAGCTAATTTAACAAGTGTGCAAAAGTATTATTTCTTTTATATGGGGACACTTTTTCAAAATAAGTCATGTTTTAAGGTATTTTTGTGGCTTGTGTACACATGTCCTCTACGAGTATAATTGTGACAGTATTTTGAGGTGCAACAATTAATCGATGAATCGATTAGTTGTCAACTATTAAATTAATCGCCAACTATTTTGATAATAGATTAATCGTTTGAGTTATTTTTTTATTTAAAAAATAAATAAATAAGATTTCTCTGATTCCAGCTTGTTAAATGTGAATATCCTCTAGTTTCTTCTCTCCTTTTTGGACAAAACGAGACATTTGAGGACGTCATCTTAGGCTTTGGGAAACACTGATCCATGTTTTGATATTTTTATAGATCAAACAACTAATCGATTAATCGAGAAAATAATCGACCGATTAATCGACTATGAAAATAATCGTTAGTTGCAGCCCTAGCTGTATTATTTGTGTCCCCTTCAAAAATTGCTCTTCAGAAATGTTATGCTTATTGTCCCCCCCTACTGTTAGATCAGATTTACGCCCATGTCCCCGCTCTGAAGCTCCCGAGCTCCGCCTACATGTCGACGGTCCAGTGAGTGAGTCAGAACTAGCCTAGCCTATGGTGAGTGGTGACGACCCACAACAGTTAAGAGGACCTGCCGGCCTGATCACAAGTTTGGGAAAACTTTGGTTTCCCAGTCAGTTACAGTAGTACAGGCGAGAGAGTGGTGGATAAGACAAGGACTGTGTCTGCACTGTTCAGCAGTTGTTGGGTATGTGAGTGGAAATACATCAAACATGCTAACGCATATCCGACGCCATCACCCAGATGTGCCAATCACTGGAACGAGACAAAAAAAAACTGTCCAACTTCTCCCTTCTCGTGCTACGGAAAGCTATCTCACGGCGACTGTTCATTTTATTGACTGAGTGGGAAATGAAAGCGTCAGTTCTACAGACGTGGCCCCTGTATGAGCAGAACTCACCTAGCTGAGGAGCTACAGGAGGTTGTGGCCAGTTGGCAAAGGTATGCCTGTCGCACTCAATAGCAAGAATACTTTCGTGGGGGAAGGTCTCGCCTAAGTAGAATTTTTTTTGTTATTCCACGTAATTTGCACCTTCATAAATAAGAGATGCTGTATTTTCAGTTTTATAGCTGGTTGTCTTATTTTGTTTACAAGTTACAGATGGAGTTTGGAGATGATGTGGGGTACTTATTGTTTACTGTTTAAATCTTACTTTACATACTTCAGGCTGTTGCAGCTAGCTCAGGGGAGAGACTGTATGACAATAGGTGGTACAGCCTGAGATGTGCACAATAAAAAAAAAAAAAATTGCCTTCTGCATTTTTGGTTTGCTTTTCCCTCCATTGTACCGGACCGAGGTATGAACCGAACCGTCTGTGTACCGTTCCACCCCTACTGCACACCAAGTCAACTTCTAAATATAAATCTACAAGAACATTGCTACCATTACATACAAGAGAGAAACTTTTTCTTTCAGCTTTGTCTTTCCTCCCCACGATGAGGATGTTGTTCTGTGGCCATGAGTTTCATGTACGTGCTCCTCAAAATTGTGGAAGACTGACGCACCATAATCTTCATTGACATAGCATAATTTTGAGGTAAAATTAAAGATCCATCTTTACTTTTTCTTTTAGCTATTCTTTCCTCCCTGTGTCCAGATGAGGTTGTTGTTTTGTGACCATGAGTCTCATGTACCTGCTCCTCAGACTTGTTGGGGACTAAAACACTTTTTTTTTTTTTTTTTTTTTAACAATAAGCAAAAATGTTGATGCATTTCTGCTTTTTCCTGTTTTCAGGGGTGAGTTGCCAAGTTTAGCTTGTGAGGAAAGTTTATCTACTGCATATTTACTGCACAACAAGTTAACTACAGTATGTAAATCTTGAAGAACATTGCCTCCACTACATATAAAAGAGATACCTTTCCTTTCAGATTTTATTTCGTTATGCTCGTCATGCTCCCTTTACTCCCTGTGCTGAGATGAGGTTGTTGTTTTGTGGACATGAGCCTCATGGCCCTCAGTTCAGTCAGAACAAAGCCCCTTAGACTTGTGGGAGACTGACACACTACAATTTGTCATTGAAGTAATGAACAAAAATCTACATAAATCATATATATATATATATATATATATATATATATATATATATATATATATATATATATATATATATATATATATATACCTCTGCTGTTTTCATTGCTTTTAGGGGACCATGTTTGCTGTGAGCTGCCAAGTTAAACTTTTGAAAGTTTATCTACTGTATATTTCCATCACTACAGGTACACTACAGTATATAAAACTACAAAAGCATTGCTACCATTACATGTAAAAGAGATACCTTTCCCTTCCGCTTTTGTTTCCTCCCAGTGCTCAGATGAGGTTGTTGTTTTGTGGCCGTGACGCTCATGTACGTGTTCGTCGGACTTGTGGGGGCCTGACACACCACAATCGTCATTGACATAACAAGCAAAAACATCCAGTGGTATAAATTGTATGTGCTCTTTTCTCAGCAACGCACCCTGAACAATATACATTCTGTATCCATTTTTACTTCATCCTACTGTCAGTAAGATAAAAAAATATGACACCACTATTGGTGCCAAAATTATGATTCTAGCTCTATCGCTTATGTTGAGTGACAGACTGTCATGTCAGTGAAGAGATGAATTTAGATACGTTTCTGCTGTTTTCAATTTTTAAGGTCCCAGTTTTCACTGTGAGCTGTCAAGTTTCACTCATAATAAAAGTTTATCTACTGCATATTTACCACGCCAAAAGTAAACTACAGTATATACATCTACAAGACATTGACACTACTACATACAGTATAAAATAATACCTGTCTTTTCAGTTATTCTTTCTTTCTCCTTTTTCTCCTCCTCCTCGTGCCAAGATGAGGATGTTGTTTTGTGGCCATGAGTCTCATGTACGTGTCCCTCAGACTTGTGGGAGACTTGACACATCACAATCGTTATTAACACAACAAGAACAGACATTGTATTAGGTATTTCACATGGTCTTTCCTAAGCACCCTGGACTTTATAATTAGGTTGATACTGCAGTGGGTAAAGATTACTGATATTGCCTGCCTCCCGCTGAGACCTAGTTTTCCTTTTCTCTTCTTTTCTCTCTCTGTCTGTCAGTAAGTGGATTGCCCCATCGGGGGCTTCAGCCCTGGGCTTAGGAAAAAGCTGTGAGAGTCAGAGAGGCTTGAGAAACTCCTTCATCACTACACCTTCACTCGGGTTGTAAAATAAATGGCATGCACTTTCTTTTATCTGAATGACATACATTTTTCTGACTGGTAATTGTTGTAACCCACTGTATCTGCTTGTTTCTTTGTTCCCTCCTTTAATAGAAAGACTAAATCTGTCTCTGATCTGTTACTATATTTACCCAAATGTGAATATTCATAGGCTGCTGTATAATGTATTGTATTACAGTAACATCTTCTCATGGGTGTACCTCCTTAGTGTTTGTTGAGATTTAAAAACGTATGTTGCACCCGGCGCAGCACAAAGCCCGACGCAAGTGTCTTTGCTAGTTTAAGACCTACGCAGTTGTCAATTTCCCATCCAGCGCTCACATTGTTTAAATAGCAAATGCATGCGCCCATCTGTGGGCCCATGGGCGTAATGGTCTTACAGGAAGGTGTGTTCAGGTGCATTCTTGGCGTATTGCTATCTTGAGGCAGTGGAAAGTGATCGTGCCATTGACCAACAAAAAGCTGGTCTAAAATCAATAGCGCAGAATTTCATTGTTATTTTAACAAAGCATTAGTAAAATGTGCCTAGGTTTGTGCACAGTGTGTGCACACTATGCTTACACACTAATACTAAACACAACCTAGCACACACATCGTGTTTTTACTGCATATTTAATTGTCTCTTTCGCAAGTTTTTCCCTTTCCTTCCTTTTTTCTCTGTATGTTCCACTTTCCCAGAGGGCTTCATGTCATTCCAAGATCATATTGATTCAAAGTTGTTAGAGCTTCAACTGAAAGAGAGATGTGAAACTAGTTCAGTTTATGGATCAAGCCTCCTCTTCCTTTAACATTTCCATTTACTGCAACACAGACACAATTCAATAAATCAAAACACCACAGTCCTCCTCACAGAGGTGATTAAGACTGAAAATACAAATAACCAATCACATGAAGCAAACGCACCATGCACGTCATTGAGGGACTAATGATCACCAGCCCACTAGAGAATACAATGCTTCATGCATCCATCTGTGTTTCCCCTTGAGGTGTTTTTGTACAGGCGATGTACATCTCCAGTTCTTCTTCAGAGGGTGGCATTCTGCAAGCATTCTGCTCCCCTGCGGAGCGTCCCCCTTCGGGCTATCTCCCGCCCACTCGCTCCCCTTCATCCCTCCCCCTCCCTGGGGCTCCAGTGAGACAGGGCGCCAGCAGCTGTTCTCATAGCACCCTGGACCATTTCACACAACTGGCATCATGCCATCATTACATCTCATCAAAGTAACCCCTGACTACCTCTTCTCATGTCCGACTCTGGCCCCACTGGACCTACTCTCTCACACATCTGTCACGGCTTCACGCACACACACGTGCATACACGCTGAAAAAAAAACTCTTGTGGGGAAAGCAGGAGTCGGAATCACAGTTGTTTTAAAAGGCTGATGTAGCACAGCAGTGAGCATAAATGCATTTAATCTCAGTAACCCATGCTGCCTTGGGGGTAGGAGTGATTCAAACTGTTCTTGGCATTAATCTCAATCAGCCCAGCTGAACCGTCTGACATCAGACACTGGCAGGCAGAGCATTCGGTGTTCCTGCTTGCGCTACACTGACAGACAGAAGGCACCTCAAAGACCACATGATTTGTTTTATTTATATCTTGCCACTTCCTATATTAATGCTCCTCCATGACTTAGTATTTTGTAATCTACCTCAGTAAATTGGGGTTAACGTTAAGGAGGGTGTTTTGGGCTTAGTCCTGATTCTGTATCTCCTGTTAATTCTTCATATCTTCCCGTCACTCTGATCTTGTGACTGATGCTCCACAATCCTCTCAATGTCTCAAAAAGAATGTCAACTGAAGCCAAATCTACTACTGCCAGTGCTCATACTGCCTCTCACTCACTCACCCACATTAACTAGATTTCACTGCCACTACCTAAATTGAATAAGCTTCTCTGACATGCGATATCATGCTGAACAACATAAGACTATTAAAGCTTTTGTATACGAGCACGTTAGTCACATTCACCTCCTGAAAACTGTTCATTTTAGAAAGGTTCCACACAATAAAAACCATCATGCTGGCTGAAAATGATCCACTGATTCTAAATTAGATTATTCTATTTTCTGGCAGCCACTACTCTATATCTACTGTCATCTAGAGCTATGGGTGTGCCTTACCTCCTCGCTCACTATGCCTTGGCTCTGAGTGTTTTTCCTCAGTTTCGTGCAGGCTTGTGTGATGGTGACGATGAGTCAGAACGGACTGTATTGTCAGTGGTTGTCGATGGTGGTGATGATAATCAACAACTGAATGATGTGTGGACTCCTTTGGGGCTGGGTGAGACAGATGTGAATGTTCAGGGATTGTCTCTAAAGGTGTGAACTCCGCTGGTGTCAGGGACACTCGGTACTCCTCTGACACAGAGGATGCTGAAGGAGGGGGAACCTCTGCTGTAACGAGAAGTGTGTCAGATTCTCCCATGGGTACCAGTGGAAGCTCAGACAAAGGCCTGGTGTGTAACACGTTGTCTGTTAGTGGGGTTGAGCTGTCTGTAACTCTGGTTTCTGCTGGTGGAGCTCTCATGTCTGTTGCATCAGTTGCATGAGGACAGAGAATGTAAATGCAATGAGGAATGAGCAGGTTAATGCATTAGCACAAGAGATGCAGCCTCAGATTGTTTATCCAAAGAAAGCCTTGCTTTCCTTTTTTTTCTCTTCAAATGTACGTACACACACACACACACACACACACACACACACACACACACACACACACACACACACACACACACACACACACACACACACACACACAGCGAGAGAGAGAAGTGAGAACACAAAGTGTGATTTCACACTGCTGAGAGAGGCTAAACTCAAAAGCTGTTCCACCACCCTTTCAGTGCTGGAAAATATTGTTTTTTCTGCAAAACACAGCGACTGTTAAAGGTGCGACTATTGTTAATATGGTTGTAAAATCAAATCATACAGTGTCTGTCAAAATGTATTACTCTGTTTTACAATTACAATGTTTTGTACGGATATGTTTGCACACACTCAGTTTTGTCATCTCTAAATCTGAGAGACAACAAATAATGGAAATGTTCACAACAGCAATGAATTTATTAATTACTGATCTACCATGGTATGATGTGCTTACAACATAATCTGAATACACAACTACTGTTATAATTTTCTCTGTTTAAACTGTCCTGATGTCTTGGCCAACATCACACTATTTTCCACTAATGTGGATCTAAAATGGT
>CM042329.1:25162838-25195338 GCA_023566125.1 Zingel zingel | reverse complement strand
TCTGCCTAAGAAAATAACAGATAGTTATTGAGTCCTATTGTTTCTTAGGAAAATAACCTGTTTAATATAGAAATCAACTTGTTTAAAGGAATAGTTTGACATTTTAGGACATTATACGCTTATTCACTTTCTGGCAGAGTGATGGATGGTACCATGCTAAACTAAACTTTTGCTGGCTGTAGCTTCATATTTGATGGGCAGACAGGAGAGTGGTATCGATCTTTTCATCTAACTCTCCTAACTCAACTTTCCAAGCTGGAAAGCAAACACGCGTTTCCCACAATGACTTGAAGGAAGACAGAAAAAGGTGAAAAGGACACCTTATTCTAGAAATTTCATGAAATAAATTGAGACTCCTATTGAAATTATGTAACTGCAGTGGCAGATGTTTCCAGATGTTTTCAGTAAATAAGACTTCCATGAAGATTAGATAAGATTTCTGCAGCGTGTGCAGTCTGCAATATGTTTATCTACAAAGTAACTGCAACTGTCAAATACTCTCTGGCTATGGCTGATGTACTTAACCGCACCTGCCCAAGGGGCTCCAAAGGGCTCATGGGTAATAGCCGGAGACCTTTCAGCTTCTGAAATGGTTGCTGTGCTCTCAGCTTTGCTCTTGGGTCCACCCTCACCTTCAGGTTCACCCTGTGTTCCACCTTCAGTTTTACCCTCAGCTTCATCTTCACCCTCTGTCTCAGCTTCAGCTCCAGGAGCAGTAAATGTCTTAGATGAAGTTGACGTTGTGGATATTCAGCAACAAAGGTACACATGTTGATTAACAAGCAGAAACTAAATCTGTGGGAACCTGAAACTGAACCACTAAACTCATTATTAGCCCATTAGCAGGTATCATTCTTCTCTTTGACAAATCATACCCATTATTTTCTATCTAATTGCGAGGGGAGACCTTTTAAAAGCAGACTTCTGCAGTGCAGTCCAATTGCTCAGTCTATCCATGCATCAGCCTTATACTGTCCGGCCATGTGGAGAACAGCCCAGTGCTGTCAGGGTTGATGTTGCCACTTTGCCGATCGTTTCTGTCTAACAGCTCGGAGGCTGAGAGCCTTTCCGCAGAGAGAATCCCTAATCAAATTCCCTTTTATTCCTGCCATCCCGAGCTCCTCACCCAGAATCACACTGCATTACAACACACTAACATATGCCCACATCCTTCTCCTATTTCTCTTCTCTGTCTCTTTTCTCTCTCAGCTCTCTTTGCTGCCCCCCCCCCCCCCCCCTTTCTTTAATCCATCCACAGCACTGTCTTTAGTCTAAATAAGAAAAGCAGAACTGTGGAATAATTCCTCCTGTGCAGGTTAGTGTGATGTGCTGTGATGAAAGGACATGGCGACAGAGAGGCCTATTAATAATGAAGCATGCAGGGCCCAAGCTACAGCACTGAGAGAGGAGACGCAGGAGAAGAGAAACAACTGACTAGAGAGCCAGCTGAACATCACAGGAGAGAGGGAGAGTTTAGGAGATGTGCAGAAAGCGTGGTATATGGGTTAAAACGTACATTTCAACAACAATGCAACAAAAAGGGGGAAAGACAATACAGGAAGAGAGAGCTAGAGAGAGGGGGGGTGGAATACCACCTCCTCGGCTTTGCTTTGCATTATTACTTACTAGAACCGGAGGGGGAGCCAGCAATTGTACCTGAAAGAGAATAAGAAAAGGGAGAGGAGATGAGAACTTGTTTATTTATGCATTCAATTTGCCTAAAGACTTGACTCTGCCTCATTCATTAGACTCAGGTGGCAGAGAGAGAGCTTAAGAGCTGTTCTGCAAAATAAGGGTTTGTTGTAGACCACCTCTCAATGTCCTCGAGTAATTACTGGGTCTGCACTGCCTCCTTCATCCTCCCTAATTTAACCTGTTACTCTTACCCCAAAATCCTCACATTCAGAGGTCCTCATCGTATATGTATGTTTTCAGAGAGCGCTACCACTTTGCTACGATTTAATCAAAACTTTATGCCTTTTTTTCCCCATGTTTTTCAAAGTTGTATTTAAAGTTAGCTTAGCTTGGCGTGCATAATGCAATCTGTAGAGACCAAACTGTTTCGTGAGCCATGGCCATCTTGTTAGCATTTCAACCGAGCAAGTTGCAAACATTTGAATTTTTAAATTCCGCTAATGGGATTCGGGGGTTTAAAAGGGTGGTGATGGGCTCTGAAGGTGTGTGTCAGTACCATTAGGACTGGGTTGGAAACAATAACATGATAAAAAAAAGTGCTGACAATAGAGCCATTCTCTGCAGTGTGTGTGCAAGTACAGGTGTATGTGAGTGTGTATCTGCCTGTGTTTCTCTCTCTGTACATGTGAGTGTGTCTATGTTTGTTTGAAAAGAGAAAACTAGGGAGGGGCTGCCCTAGATTATTATTTTATCATAGCTAGCTACTATAGCTGGGTACACTCTCCAAGAGGATTTCCCCCCACGCACTCCCACGTTGTTACAGCTGTGATCTGCTCTCTGCACTGAGGTGATGACAACTCGGAGAACTCAGTGTCTCCATTGTCTTCTCTCAACCTCTGCTTTCTTGTTCCCTTGATCCTGCTTTTCATTCAGGACCTCAGAGGGATGACACAACTTACACACCCATCAATCAAGAGTGCTGGAGAATGTAGTTTAAAATAACTGCATGTCTTAGTTTTGAAAGATAAAATATTTTGTCATAATCCATCACATCTGATTCGAAAGACTGAAATTATTTGCATTGATGCCGCAGGAGAACCGGAGATTATTACATTAGCAAAAATTAGTGTAGAATAGGAGAACATAAGAGAATAAGCAGAATATGAACAATCAGACTGATCTCATGAAATGGTGTATGTATGACACGCCAATTTTATGCCATTATTGGCGTGTTATCAAGACGCATACTTGCTTTTTAGCGTGTTTATCAATGCCGATTCGCCTCCATTGACTTTCATTACCTTGCGATTGCGTGTGAATTGACGCCGTAGGGAGTAGTATGAAAGGGCGAATCACCATGCAGGGAAGGTGGTTGGGGTGGTGGATGGGTAAAACACAGGACTTTCACCCAGGAGAGCGTGTCCCGCGTGTGGCGTTTCCTAAAGCCAACTCCGTTGTTGTTTTCCTAAACCCAACCGCTTTCTTCTTTTACTACTTTACTTCTTTTTACGTTGCCTCGCGATAACACGCCACGTGGCGTGTATGTTTACGCTGTGACATTGCAGTCTGCCGTCCACTGTACACAGCGTAGAGATACACGCAGATAGCTCATAATGCGTACAGATAACACGCTACTTGGCTTAAGAAATTTGGCGTGTATGTTTACGCAAAGTTATGATGCCATGTTGGAACAATTAAAGAAATATTATTGTCACTGTAAAAGTTTCCATTGGCTACTCCGCCTTGACCACCTGTAGTTAGAGGCACAACTTTCCCTCATCCACAGGGACTAAAGTAGGATTTATTCCTTTTCTTAGCTCTCTAGTTTGCGGACATTAGCTAACAGGCAAAGGACACTAGTTTACGGTGTTCTGTGCTGGACATATTAGTGACCCATAATCAGCTAATGGGACACGGAACTAGCTTAACATTAGCGGTGCATTTTATGGAGCACTAAGGTAACATAAAATTAGTTGGGCTAAGACAGCAACATCAGCTGTTAATGGGGCAACCAGCAAGCTTAAATCTGCACTAATCAAATTTTTTACATCAACAATGGATAAAGTGACCTCATGTATGAACACAGAGAATTATCTCCTGAATCTGCAGTTCCCATCAACTCTAAGTGTTTAGCATTTTTCAGCTCATTGTTTTGGTTTTACTTTTGTTTTGTTTTGGTTCATTCTATCTGCTCTCATTGGCATAGTTTTCATCTCACGTCAGTGGAAAAGCTTTTTCGCTTTCTTACCAAAAGTCAGATAAGAAGATTGATGTCACTCTCATGTTTGTATGGTAAATAAGAAGCTACAGCGAGCAGCCGGTTAGCTTAGCTTAGCATAAAGACTGGAAACAAAGTGAAACGGCTAGCCTGGCTCTGCCCCACGGTAACAAAATCTGCCTATCAGCACCTCTAAAGCTCACAAATTAATATGTTTATCTAATTTGTTTAATCCATATAAAAACCAAATTGTAAAGATGACAATTCACCAGTTTACACAGGGGCTGGGCTTTTTCAATCTGACACTTCAGGGGTAAAACATTTGATAGAATATGTCAATTAGTGATCTTAAGAGGTGCTTTATCTTTCTTTAAAGGTTATTTTTGGGCTTTTCCACCGTTTTATTTGATAGGACAGCTAGGTGAGAAAGGGGGAAGATATGCAGGAAATTGTCACAGGTCAGATTCGAATCCTGGACCTCTGCGTCGAGGCATAAAACCTCTCAGTATATGTGCACATGCTCTACCCACTGAGCTAACTTGGCCACCTTTGTTATCTTTTCAACAGAAGCAGGCTAGTTGTTTCCTCCTCTTTCCAGTCTTTGTGTTAAGCTAAGCTAATCAACTGCTCACTGTAGCTTCTTATTTACCGTACAGACCTGAGAGTGAAATCAATCTTATCATCTTAAATAACTTTTCTTTTAAATGTAGAATAAATCATCCTAAATCTGTGTCTTTGACTCTTCCCGACACAACCCCTGTCTGCAGTAACTTAGATAAATGAATAATCGTATCCATGCATTATACTGTAAAGCAAGCTCACAGACATCCATAGCTTAGGTGTATGTAAAGAGTCCGAAATATTGTATCTAACTGTGTCAGATTGATGAGTTGGATCAACACAGTAGGTAGATAAACATGTTTTAGGTACGTACAGGTGTTGGGGGTTCCGTTGGGTGCTGGCAGGTAGGAACCAGCCTTCCAGGACTTGGCTTTGAAGCCCTTCCTGCACCGCTGGCAGTCCTGGCCGGTGGTGTTGTGTTCACACTGGCACTGGAGGTTCCCATCCTGCAGCAGGCACTGGGAGGCGTGGAGGTTACATTTACACCTTTTAAAAGAAAGGAGAAAACACAAGTGAAGTGAGATGACAAGGCAGAAAGTGAAAGTTTAAATCACACACTGGTTGTAAGTGTTAATGATGTTGGATACTGTAGGATTTTTACACCAAGGAGGGAAAAAAATGGAGTGTTAAAGGTGTGATGCAGAGACGGAACACAAATCCATTGTGGGTGAATTGCATTACAGTAATTAATGTAAAACGAGATTAAGATTGTAGGATTAAGGTACGTAATGTTTACTGAGCAGACACTGTAAATTATTGTGAAACTGTACACCTGACAAAGAAAACACGTGTGTGTGTATGTATACCGTATGTGTGGTGTTATGGGTGTATACACCTATACATGTATCGGTAAAATGTTGCAGAAAGCAGGAATGAGTGTTGAAACAAACCTAGAAATATGTATATGCAATGCCATCAACATTAATTGGCTAAAAATACATTTATTTAAAGAAAACTATCAGAGTTGTTAAGTGTTATTTTTTTAGTCTTAAAGTCAGTTTTCTCTCAGAAGTCTCTGGCAAATCTACAGCACCCATTTCTATGTTAATGTTTGCTAGTGCAGTTTGGACAGTTGGCAGTCCATCTGATTCTGTCATTTGATTTCACCAGCAGCTTTGTTAGTGTTTCTACACCCTAACTGAGTAAAGCATCAAACATAAATCAAATTGTTTTTAGATGTCAAAAGTCCTGCAGTAAGGCAAAGGTCCTGACTGACTGAACGTAGAGCAGAAACTATTAATTGATTCGATTAACATATATTATCATTATTACAAAAATTCTCTGGGACCAGCTTCTCAAGTGTGAAAGGATTTTCTGACAAACAACACATTCATAGATGTCACTTTGAGCTCTTGGAAATTATTTATATTGGGCACTTTTCACCATTTTCTGATAATTTAAAGGAGAAACAATTTATGGAGTAATTTATAGAATTGTCAGCTGATTAATTGATCATGAAAATAATCATTAGTTGCATCCCTAGCTAAATGTTATTACATGATTTAATTTGAAAGATTTTTTAATGACCATTACAACCAATATGTAGTTTTAGTGTAATGATGGTGACTGTCAAACAGAAAATAAATGTAAATATTGCCTGTTGCTTTTCCTCTTTCTAAATAATTGTAATTGGAAAAACATACAGCAGGATGTTAAACTGCAAACAGAAAAATTAAAAGCACATTACAATAGTTTAATGCAAAATATTGTGGGTCCAAGATTGTTGGTAATCTATTTACCCACTCTTGTCCAAGACCGTCATTTGGGAGCCACATGTTTACAATTGCGGCCTGTGAAATTTGTGTGTGCATACATAAACATAATGTGTGTATACGCATGTGCAGATTGCCACATCAGCAGAGGTCAGGTGGGCTGATCCAGAGGTTGAAGTTCTGCTGGGGAGGAAATGAGGATCTTAAGGACATTCGGAAGCTACAACTTTAAATTACAGCCTTTTCCAGATGAGCGACTGGACTCCAATCCAGTTTGTTCCACTGGAGTGAACAGCTATCCGTCTGCATCAAATATTCAAAGAATGGCCCCTCTATTCTGGTGAGATAACTGCTTCAATCTTCCTTCCTTGCACTAATCTGCACTTTCTTATCAGATTTTTTTTTTTTTAATGCCCAACCTCGATTCTAATTTCACGACATAACTTTGTGTTCAGAATAACGATGAGTGAAACTTAGAACCACACAGTAAGCTTTGCAGGAAAAGAAATGGAGACAGTGGATCATGGTGAGTTGTCTCGCATCACATCTTAGCTTGCAGTCCTATAAATTACCCACGTTTCTCTTTTATCACATGGACGACCTGACAGGACGTGCCAGGGAGAATCCATCCTTAGACAAGGCCTTGTTTCCTGCATGCTTTCTGAAGGACACAAGCTGTCCACTTAGCAAAGCGGGAAATTGAACATCTCTTTTTCATGGAGAAAATGGAGAGCGAGAGAGTGTGTATGTGTGAAATGAGACAGGTGTGTTTCTGCTTCATGTGATTGTGATGCATTTGTCTGAGAGCGGCGATGACAGACAACAGATCAGAGAAGCAGAGGCACGGTGACTAATGCCTGGATTGAGTGAGTGACAGCGACGAACATATCATCGCTTCTCATCTCCTGCATCTACGGTGATGCATCTTGTCCGTCTCATTTTAAAAGTGGAAGCACTACTGAGTGCAGGATCTAGAAGCTGTAGTTTAAAATCAATACTGAAGAACAGAGTGATTTTCTAGGTATGCTGCTGTGCAGTTTGTATCTTTGCAGGCCTAATGGCTGCAGCGTACTAGGGGACATTGCCTCTCTCTTGTCAGTTACCTGGACAGTTGACATAACGTTTAGGTTAAAGCCTGCATGAGTAGATTAGTCTAGATCTATGAGTTTATCTTGATAAAATGTCACTGGCGTCCAGACTATCAACTAAATCTAAACTAACGTAATCATTAAAGCAAGGTGTAGGTTGAAACTTTGTGGACACTCCATCCCCTTGACCTGCTTTTCTGACTTCTGCCACATAGTACAGCCATGCTTCGAGCCTTGCACTTCTTCCGCATGAATGATGTGACACTGACGACTTTTCAAGTGACGTGTCTCTTTAGCTCTCTCTCTCTCTCTCCCTTTCGGATGACAGCTTGCATTGGGATTTCTACCGATCCCCCTTCTTCGGTCCCTCCACACACAAATAATACATGGGCACAATCATATGTTAATGTGCAAGATGTCTGCCTTCACTGCAAAGTCATCAAAGTGGGAGTAAGCTCTGAGCTGAAGGAAGTTAAGACGGGACAGCTGGATCCATCACAACCCTGTCTATTTACTTAGAGAGAGAGGAGAGATGAAATTAGAGAAGGTGAGTGAAGGAAAAGACAAAGAAGGGCAAGAGAAAGCTGGGTGAGAAAGGGAGTCTAAGAACAGAAGGAAGTAAGTGATTCAAATGTATTCAAGTCTACATTAGAAATCACACACAAGGTGGTGTTTTAATTAGCTGGTGTAATTCTGGGTCAATACTTCTGTTAATCAGTCTGTTGGAGACTGTCCTCCAAGGAAAAATGGTTTCAGCAAATGGGCAAAAACAACTTATGTTTGTGTTGAAGTGACGAAGCACTCTAGCAGTCCCAAGAATTATGACTTGTCCGGAGCAAAGTCAAAGTCGGGTGACGTTATTATAGAGCCACAAAGTCTGCAGAGGAAAGGGGTCACTGCAGAACGTTCTCTAACATCGTATGCCATTTGTTTTTCTACAATATTTGCTCTTGCAAAACAATATTCACTTGTGGCATCTACTGCATGATTAACATTTTTATGGTTGTTATTTAAAGGGGTGATTGAGTGATTATATAGGGTATTTTACACTGTTCCTTAAGGTCTCCTAATAGGGTATGTAACATTGGCTGGGCTGCAAAGTTGCAAAGTTATACATTGTTTGTCGGGTTATTTCGTTATTAAATTCACTTCTGAGACTTTTTTTAAGCGAGAAATCAACTATATAAAGCTCAAATATGGGCCGTTTTACGAAAATTGATGGCTAATTGCAAATTTGTCTGTGTGTCGGAGTTCAGCAGCCGGTGCTGCCTGTGTTGCTGCCTCGCCGCCCGGCCTGCCGCTAGCAGCTAGTTAGCTTCATTTTCGGCATAATTAAAGTATATTTACAGTTTTAATTTCGTCACACCACTTATATAACATCTACCCCAAGGTCTTATAAAGGTAACAATGGTGTCCGATTTCAATTTAATGAATTCTTGTGAATTTCAGAGGAATTCTAAGAGGATGCTAGCTAGCTCTCATTGATAGAGCTCCATCCAGCCGCAGGCTCTATCAATGAGACTCGCGGACAAGAGGCGTTCATTACGTTTGTTTAAATAACTCAACACATTATAATTACACACATTATAAGATTAACTGGAACCTGCGGTAAGAGATTGATGGTGTAACAAGCTCGCTGACCGTGCTCTCACTCACACACACCAGCCATTTAGCAGGAAGAGGGGAGCTGCAGGCCCTGGAGCTCTGTCAGGGCAGCGGCGTTTGGTAGTCCATTAACCCAAAAAACGGTGACTTTGCGCGGAGCTCCATCTACCTCACAGCAGGCCGGGGTCTGTAAAGAAAGGCAGTCCGGGCGGCGAGGCAGCAACACAGGCCACACCGACTGCTGAACTCCGAAATACAGTCGGACAAAATTTGCAATTAGCCATCAATTTTCGTTAAACGGCCTATATTTGACCTCTACATAGTTGATTTCTCGCATTAAAAAGTCTCAGAAGTGAATTTAGTGGTAAAATAGCAGATGAAAAATGTATACAATTTCTGAGATCTACGCGACCTATTCAGAAGACTAAGCTGACCTCAGATCAGTGGTGTAGCCTATGTAAATGTTTGGGCGTGACAAAGAAAGAGACTAGAGCCAAATGAGGAGGAGCCGCTGAGTTGACGTCAACTAGGCGGCTCGTTGAGATTTGCCCGTTTTCAGAGTCCGTTTCAAATTTGCAGAGGAAAGAGGTGTCAATGGGATTTTGAGGTTTTATGTATGTCGTAGTTACCCACTACACTGTCATTATTCAACTATGACAAAGTAAAATTGTGTGGCTATAAGTGTTTATGTAACCTAAACCAAACCATGCAGCATGCTAAACCTGTTCTCTGATGATCTTTGTACCCCGGCCACCTCTCTGTGATGTCTGTGTGGTACAAGAAGTCAGCAATTGTGTTTCCTCCAAAACATATATAAGGCGAAACCATTTAGTAGGATACAAACGTAATTCTTTGGAGACGGGATTACATGTGTAATGCATTATCTAAATATCTGCATGCTCACACTATGTTTTGCATCTAACCAATGATCTGTAATTATCCAATAGACATACAGTTGTCAGCCTGTCTGTGTTTCACTGTCCTTTCTCCTCTCAGTCAGTGTCTGTGAAGTCATGTCCGCCCTGTGTTTTTAATGATGCGAGGACTGCCGGTTTTAGACAGCAACGACGCAGCAATTAGAGGAATAAATAATAGGAAAGATAAACAAACATCAAGGGGGAGTCATGTGGTGGCAGAGCCTGAGAAAGCAGCTGGAAGCAGCAGTTAATGGGGCTTTATCTGTCTCTTTACTGTAGTCGACGCCGATCCCTCTTATTTCTCTCCGGGGACACAGCTATCAGTCATGCTCTCTTATTTTCGGTTTTGCACTCTCCTCCCACTGTATTTAAAAAAACAAAACAAACTTTTGCTCCTAAATTCCATCCACTGTGACCATTCCAGTCTTTCCTTTCACTCTTCCTCTTTGATCTCCCATTTTATCCTCCATCTCTTTCTTTCTTTCCCATTCTGTCTGTCTATGCAGCCTTACCCCTTTAGCTCTTTTGCTATTGCCCGTTGCACCAGTGCTCACTGAGGAGCGCATTGGGTAAATTGGGTTGTGGACATGTGTTTGAGAAGAGTGGGTGGAGGAGAAAATTGGGGGGTATAGACAATGCGGGGGTCTGAGCAGTCCGTACAGCAGGGAGAAGGGCAGTTGTGTCAAGGCCCTGACAGTCTGCCTGCCTCCCCGACTACAGTGCTGAGACTCTGAGGAGGAGCAGGAGTAGGGTCCGCAGTGACGTGCTCTAACCTGTGATTACAGACCGCATCGATGCGGCTCTGACCCAGCAGGAGATCTCCCTTTTCTACTCTGTGTTCGATCAGCCGTCACTGAGAAGGCCCACTCGCTTTTCGCAACAACCTCCTCCCTTGATACCACAAAATACACAACTGGCTACACAACCTGCTGGAGTAATAGTAGAGTGAGAACGTAATGGGCAATGAGAGTCTGTGCTTTTGTTACAGAGAGAGAGACTTAACACCCAAACCAGGGCTGAATGATGACATGGAGGTACATGTGCAAATGCAGGGGATAAATAAAATAGCAGGGAAATGAACATGAAATGACAATATAATACAAACACAATAGCCCTACAGTTAGCCCCACATTTGTGAAGCGTATAATATTGGATTTTTGTTAGACAGAGAATTCGAGGTTGTACTTTGGAAACATCTTTTTTCAATTTAATTTTCCAATCAAAAACTTGTTTTGCTTATTGTGACTTCACTTGGATGTTTGACCCTCACTGTGCAGAATGATTTACATGTATATTGAGAGTTTGACACTAGAAGGCTTTTTTTTACTTTATTCTGCTAAAGGAGGAAAGTTTCTCTGTGCTCACACCAAATCTGAGTTGAGGACATGTCAATTAGTTTGAAAGGGAGTCCAGTATGCAACTTACACAAGTGTGATGTGGAAACTTGAAACCATCAGTGCACATACACATAGAATGGACGTTACAGCGAAGTAGGAAATCTTGTGCCCAGTATCTAAATAATATAATATATACATTATATAAATAATAAATACAAATCCGTTTGGTAGAGGGCCGCCTGCAGAAAAGCCAAGCCCTCTGACACAGAGTTTCCTGAGCGCAGCGGGAAGCGACCGAGCGAGGAGTGGGTGTTGCGTGAAGCTGGGATCATTGATCAGCAGCACGCCTTATTGGCTTCTGCTGAAGTCTTTATCACCACATCCCCTCCCACTTCCTCCCTCGCCTTGCCTCGTAAATTCAGAGCAGCTAATTGGACATGACTGCATTTATGTTCTAGCTTCATAAATTTCATTCTCTGAAGGGAGAGGATCGATTTTCCTCGAGTGCAGCCTCCCATAGTGCTGAGCAGCATGAGTCTCTACAAACGTTCCCTCTCACCTCACTCCCCCCCCCCCCCCCCCCAACCCCCCCCCCCCCCCCCCCCCCACTATCAATCCTCAATATCTCTCAAATGTGTGCTCCTTCTCTCTTCCTCTACACTAAACAGGTAATCTATAACTGACCTCCCCTGCAATCATGTGGTAAGCAGGGCTTACATCGCGCCTCTTTCCATAACCACAATTGTTCTTTTACACGTTACTATCAACCCGTTTCACTCATTAATAACACAACTGTTGGCATTTTTTAAACCAATCATTCCACCCATTATCTGTTATTATCTAATGAAAGTCGTTGACTGCAAAAGACCACAAATGTTGGATACATTTTCTGCCTTTCATGTCATTCACTCCCCCTCCATCTCTTTCTAGTTTCTCAGTTTTCCATCATTTTTTTGTAGCATATCCCATAAGCAATCTGAGGGAGAAAACACTTATCTACTGGAGCATCTAAGGCAGCCAAAGGGGTGTTTGGTGTCTCCACAACACACACACACACACACACACACACACACACACACGCAATAACTATATATGTTCAAAGTTCAGAGGGTCACTCACTGGATGCTTTTAAGTAAAATTGTCCAGCAAAACGACATCTTAAATAATTCAGAGAGCAGGGATGACCTTCATTGTCTTTGCAATCCACACCCTGTGTGTGTGTGTGTGTGTGTGTGTGTGTGTGTGTGTGTGTGTGTGTGTGTGTGTGTGTGTGTGTGTGTGTACGTACTATGCAGTGTATGGGGATGTGTGACTTCCCTGGTGTGTATGTGGGATGATTAATTATATTAGCACAGTTTGCTCTCAAAAGTCTTTTAGTTTGTGATGCGCTAGATAGAGGGATGGATAGAGAGAGAGAGAGAGAGAGAGAGAGAGATTGTGTGTGACTAAGCATACCAGTAAATTATTTACACAGGATACAGTAAATGAGTATTGCATGTATGCCCAGTCCTGAGAGCTTCTCTCTGATTGGTTGGTTGTGGTCATGTAAAGAGCAGCAGTCAGAGTTAGGCCCACTTTAAGCTACCTGCTCTCTGAAGTATGTACTGTATGCACAGGACCAAATATCTAAATAATGGAGTCTGGGCACATTCTGTTCTCCAGTCCAGACCTCAGAGGACCGTTCTCTTGAGCATAGCAGAGACTGTGTGTGTGTGTGTGCTGGCGCTTGTGAGAGAGAGATACTGGAACAGTTCAGGTGTGGGTTACATACCAGCTGTGTAAAACGTACCGTTTTTGCTGACCTTTCAAATGCAGGGGTAATTAATATGCAGCTTTCAAAGGGTTTTATCACCCCGGCTGTTTCCAGTGATACTTGTGTATGAGGATAAGACACAATTTTGAAATAACTTTCTCGCTCACTTAAACAATTGGTGTAATCCTTGTTTAAAGAAGTGGCTCAGTGATATGGTTTCCTGTAAGATTAGGTACTCTTCATCTGTCTCGTACTGAAAATGAATTAAATTTGGGGGTTCCTAATTATATCAGTAAGTAAAAACACAGACTGTTTATTCACTGCAAAAAAACCCAATTGTGTCAGTGACATCATCCAGCAAGATGCTGGCCAATCAAATACGTGCAAGCACACACATTCCTGATAGATATTTCCACTGTTTACTTTGTGACTGTCACAACGAAAGTTTAAATAATTGCTATGATATGATAACTTTCTAGAGTTGTAAAAATTAGTCTGAGTATTATAAATGTGCAATGTTTTGGTATCTTATAAACTTTCAATCTCAAGGACGTCTGCTTAGTATGCAGACATAAGTGAAATACTGTGTAAAAGCCCCACATCAGCAATTTCACCTAGTTATCTCTACTTGTCTCGACATGACACTAATAAAAAGTTAGTGTCCTATAAATAACATATGCAGAATATTATTTTCACCTATGAATAGATGCACTGTCAAAACTGACTGACAGCTGTGGTGGGTGACCCTTATTAATTTATCCACACAAGACGCATTTTACTGGCATTTGGCACCGGCGGGTGGTAATTTAAGACAGCATTGTTATATTCATGCAGCATGATGCAGCATGAATGATGCAGAATGGCTGACACCGTTCTTGTTGAAGCAGCCATGTCACTGCATCTTAAGGCTTCTTCCACTAAAGAGAGTTTGCCCTCGCTCCAGTCGGCTCCGATCGTCCTGAGATCACTGTGTAACAGCGCTGGATATTAGAGTGTAACCTCCCTGCAGAGTCCTTACTGCTGCTGAATGTGTTTTAATGAACACTATAGCAAAGAGTAACACCTGGGGAGAGAGGAAATTGGGCATGAGTTGGAGGGGGGGAGCGTTATTATACATCCTCTTATTTAAGATATGAACGAGGAAGAAGAAGTCAAGGGATTTGGAAGGCAATGGGAGGAATGAAAAAGTGATGAAGAGACAGAAACTCCGGGACGACATGGGGTTTGGTGGGAGGTTCTTCCTGTTGTGCAGTCCCCCACAGAGTCTTCAGACCCCCAGGGGGCGATATGGATCTTTGTCTGTTGTGTGTGTGTGTGTGTGTGTGTGTGTGTGTATATCAGAATGAAAAACTTCTCTCTGAGACAATATGCCCGCCACACAAACTTTAGAGACACACTTTTGAACCTCTGTGTGAAGACATGTTATTATAAATTAGCGCGCCAACACAGGCGCTCACCCATCTTCACCCATGCACCTAATTTTCCACACAAACACAATTACTTTACATACTTTCTCTTGTTGTTTTAGCCGCATTTCCTCTCATTTAAATGAACTGATTTGCAAAAAGTCTCCTAAAAGTCACCAAGACACACACACACACACACACACACACACACACACACACACACACACACACACACACACACACACACACACACACACACACACACACACACACACACAAAACATACATACAACCACATAACGTGCGTTCCTGTATAGCCATGTGTGTATTGGTGTCTAATTCCGGTGAGACCATGGAGAGAAGGATGCCTGGGGAAGATGAGCTGAGCTGGGATCAGCTAGAGGACAGGGGTTAATATAATTATCCTGCTAAAACCTTGAGACTGAAAGAACATCATTAGTCATAGAGAGAAGAGAGTCGCCCGAGCCGCGGGCCAGAGGAGGTGAGGAGGAAAAGGGGGAAGGAGGAAAGGAGAGCTTCAAAACACACCAGTGCAGTTAGCAAGACAATTAGTACAAGGACTAAAACTTGAGGGTCTTTGTGCAAAAAAAGGAGAGGACAATGTTTACCAGTGCTCTGAGCTGTAGCAGAAACTTTCGCTTATTCAGTAATAATAATATTTTGCTTAAAATCTCTATATAAAAATTACTTGTAGTGGAATGGTTTAGAAATTTGATTTAATATCTGAACTGAACAAGTAATGACAGTATTGTGTAGCAAAAGCCCAGCATTATTTAGTAATGAATTAAATGATCTCTGGTTTGTGCAGATTTAATATGAAGCTGTAATTACTGAAGGATGAATATTTTTGTTCAAAAATGTGGTTAGTGGCCAGCATATGAACTGATGGGCAATAAAGTCTTCAAACATGCCATTTGGGGCCAAGAGCTGAGCTACTACAGCAATTCACTGATCAGTTACACTTCAGTTGAAATGCATGAGAATGGTAATAGTGATGCAGTGTCAAGTTGACCCCATGATTGAAAATCAAATTATGGCTGCCACTCCAACTGATTATTTTCATTATCTACTAATCTGGGGTCTCATTTATAAAACTGTGCGTAGGATCCTTACTAAAAGTGTACGTACGCCCAAAAGCCAAAAATGGCATACGCCAAAAAAAATTCAGATTTATAAAACTGTGCGTACGTACACCTGTAAGCAACGTTCCCTTTATAAATCACAGATTTGTTGTAGTTTTGGACATTTCTGTTGCCTGTTTGTTTATTTCTGTTGCTGTTTCCTGTTCTGTATATTGATTTTGTATTACCCTGTGTATTGAGTTAGTTTTCCTGTTCTTTGTATTATGTTCTGTTTCCTGTTTTATTGTGATTGTCCGTTTTCTGTCTTGTCATGTCTAGTTCTGTTCCTGTGTTTTCCCGCCTGTGTGATTGTCTAATGTGCTCCACCTGTTCCCCAACCCTGGTGTCACCTGTCCTGTGTTTGCTCATTACCTAGTTTATTTAGCCCCCGTCAGTCCCTCCAGAAAAATGTGATTATGCGATCGCATAATTCAATGCATAATCCGCCAAAGTCTGCATATTTATGCGGGGGCCGCATTTTTTCAAATACGCCGCAATTTCGCAGCATAAATTGCCGATTTCCGCGCAAAATATGCGGGGCTTGCATGATTTCATAATCCCCGCATTTTTGCTGCAAAAAAGTCACATATATCTTAGCAGAAAGTTGAAAAATGTTGCGTTTACTTCACACAAGAGCAGCCATTTTCCCCTGTTGCCCTGGGAACGTTATGAAGTGACATAATTACGCGACGTGAACATCATCGAAAAGCTGCAGACCCCGCGATGAAGCCATGATGAAACCGCAATTTTTGCAAGGTCCCGCAATTTTTACAATTTCCCGCAATTTCGTTGCATAAAACTGCATAAATATCCCGCATATTCCATCGCATTTTTTAAGAAAACGTGCTGCATAATCAAGGATTTTTGCCCGCAACAATCACAAAAAAACTACGCCTTTTTCTGGAAGGACTGCCCTGTGTTTCCTTTGTCTCTTGTCAAATCGTTTTGTGTCCAGGTCCTGTGTGTTTGTGTATGTTGCGTCCCTGCCAGTTCATGACTCCTTGTGTTTTTTCTGTTTTTTGGATCCCTTGTGTCCTGCCTTTTTTGTTAATTAAATCTTCGAGTCCAACCTTTGCCTGCCTGCCTCATCTCTGCGATTGGGTCCTTTAATCCCCGGAAACATATCAAGATTACCCACAAGTGTGCGTACGCGAATCAGCCTCTTATCCCGCGCTGTACACGCCCATTTTTAACCATAAATGGTCAATGCAAAGCACCTCATGAATGCTGATCAGTATGTTAATGACGCTGGCAGTTATTTTATTACGCTGAATCATAACGACTGGTGGGGAAAAAGCAAAAAACTTCTCAGACGTTCGGGAATTGCTGCAAATTGAATTATAATTTCGGCCTGTTTTCGCACAGTGTAGGGAAACCTGATCCGTAGACTACCTATATCAATAATACTGTCCAAAACGGCAGGCATTACGGCACTCTGGGACAGCTTCGATATACCAGACCTAGATTTAACAGCACTATATATTATATCCAAACCAGCCTTAGTGGTAAATTATTATATATATTATTTATAAAAAAAACACTTAGCTGTCTGCCATATCCCTCTGGAAACAGCCGGTTGCCCCCAGAGTGCGAGGACCTGTATATGGACCGGGATGGTACGGTTCTGGTGCGTTGCCCTCTCTACTGGACCCAATTCAGTACATAGATCCAACAGCACAGCTTTAGGGAATTTAAATAGTCATCGTCATGGTCCCTGAAGTCTTTTTCTCTCCTGATTCTTCCATTAGTCCTCCAGCAGTGCCATCATGCAGCATTACGCACAGGGGTCACCGCAGTATTTATATGTTTACAACAATTTGTGATTGTTAACACCTTGCCAAAATCACAGCATCAACTACTGGTATCCCCCACCCTGAGATACAATTTGAAGACGAAAGTCTAATAGGTAAACACGTTTCTTGATGCAGGTTTTGTCACGAACAGTATTAAAGTTCCAACCGATAACGAGGACATTAAGTGTAACGATTGTGCGAGAGCTTAACGGTTGTATTTCCAGACTTTGACATTTGATGATAAAGGCACAGTATTAAAGACAGATATTTAGTTATTTACACTGTGTTCTGCTATTATCTAATGCTAGGGTATTTGATGCTATCTGTATTCCATGCAGTCGGGCTGTCTCCTCCTCCTGCGCTCCGTAGCGGACAATGTGACGGTGAGACAGCGCGATTAAATATTAAGAACTCATTTTTATTTAAGATTTGAGTTGGATTTCATGGAACAGTATCACTCATTACAAGCGCAAATAACACTGCTGGATTTAATCTTCATGATAACGTGGATGATATGGAGTGAAAAAATGTGCGTGAGGCATCAATACTATTCTTATTACTCAATATTACGAGTAATTGTTATTCCCACATGTGCTTTCTGCAGTCTGACTTCAGTTTACCACCTCACCATCTGCGTCGCCAATTCCCATTTTTTCAAAATGTGCGTAGGCATGGGTCAGAGTTTGCGTGGAGGACTGCACATTCTCCCGTCAAGTTTGTTTTTTATAAATCGCAACCTTTGCGTGGGAAGTGACGTACGCACATTTTCAGCCCCGTTTTGTATGTACGCCACATTTATAAATAAGACCCCTGGTTATTATTTTGTCGATTCATCAATGAATTGTTGTTTGTTGTTTAATCTTTAAAATGTAAAAAAAAAAAGGTAAAAAATACTGATCAAACCAGTTTACTATCACATAAAACTAAGCAAATCCTCACACTTGAGAAGATGGAACAAGGGAATGTTTGGCGTTTTTGCTCAGAAAAAAATATGATTATAACCACAACAGTTGTCTATCGCCTAATTAAATGACTTAATCGTTTCAGCTGTAAATACAACACAAAGCAGTAGTAGTTTCTCCCAGTCTTTTTACGGTTGTCGTAATAAGCATTTTTATTTTAGCATTTAGTTTCCTGCCAACTACACTCTGTTGTGGAAGGTTTAAATCTAATTGAAGAAAAGCTTTTTATTAGAGATTTAGTATTAGATTGCTGCTTCATTTAAAAAAAAAAAAAATTCAATAAGGTAACAAAGTAACTTAGCTAAGGTTGTCATGGTGTTGCATCAGTTTACTGGGGGCCACAACTAGGCATGGGCCGGTATAAGATTCTGACGGTATGATAGCCTTGAGCAAAAATTTCACGGTATTGAGGTATTACAATTACAGCTTTAAAATGTTTTTTTTTTTGTTTATGTCTGGGTAAAAAATAACTTTTTTTTCCCCATTTAACACGATGTATTTTATTTTTAAACCCACTGCACACTGGCAGGGAGACGGATTACTAAACTTTCTGCACTTTCTGTCTTTGACTTTCTGTCTCATAAAAAACCGCAGTATACCTTGAAACCGGTAACTGGCCCATGCTTAGCCACAACAGTAGCATCTTAAATGTGCATAATGAGGAAGTAATGATTACTTATTGGTTATTTGCAACTTAGAATTAAGAGCTAATAATGATTAATAGAGAAAAATAGTCAGCAAGTAGATCCACAGAAACTAATCATTATCATCATACTGGTTTCATTCTTGAGCCTGTAAAACCAGAAACTAACAAAACAATCTCAACCCAAGCTCCACTTGCTCGCTTATTGCAGGGCTTTCGACTACACCACACAGTCTTCATCAGCAGATGAAGCTCAGCTTTTTACGACAGCAATAACGAGAAGTTTAATAAGAAGAGAGCAAACTCCACCCACTGATGAAGACCTTGTGATACAATCAAAAGCTCCGGGAACAAGCAAGATTTTGCACTTCCTTGAGTTAATTACAGTACCATAGTGCATTTCAGTCAGTCCTCAAGTGATAATTATCAACTATGTAGTCCTTTTGAAAGTTGTCTACTTTTAAGTTATTCATTTTTTGACAGTTTCTGTTTTGTTCCAAACTCATTATGTAGTTACAATGATTTTGTGTCTTATTTGAAAGTTTTTCTAAACTAAACAATGTTCACCCGCTGTCTTGTTAAGCTGGACTGAAAACTTGCAGACTCCCGTCCCTCTACTGCCCACCATGGGACAACACTGTGGTAAATGTGAAAGTCTCTGACAAAAAAACTGACTGATCTCAGTATGAGCTGGTGTGTTTCTCACTGACAAACTGATTTTCCATCTCTCATATTGATGAGTTGTTTATCCGTGCCCATCTACATGCTTGTAATGACAGCGACAGTCAAGACTGTGTGTTTTTGAACACACCATGTCTGTAATAATGCTATGCTAATTAATGTGGCTGACTGAGAACAAACTGTCTTTCCAAGGACACCCTCCCTCCCTCTACCTCATGTTCTCCCACTTACAATTCCCAGCATGCTTTTCAGCTTTAAAGCACGCTTGCAGTATCAAGAGATTCCCCTCTCACCAGATGCTGGGTAAGGCACAGTGCAGGCGCTAGTGGGGAGAATTTGTTATTGTATTTGTGAATTTAAAAGGATATTTATGGGATGAGTAAGAGGAGGGGTGGGAAGGTGGAGGAAGAAAAGAAAAATCTATTGAAGAGGGAGGGGATGAAAAAAAAGACGTTCATCTGTTAAACAAAAGACGGGGAATGAAAGGAAAACAGACGAAATCGCTGACTTTGACTTTCTTCCTTTCTGAGGGGAAATAAACTGTGATTATCAAATCAGTTAGAACCATTGTGTCATAAATCATCGCATATGAGAGGAACAATGACACATTCCTCATTGCGGTCCCTCAGCTTTCTGCATGCCTTTCTTTTCTGGGGAGTGTTCATGAATGATTTAAAAAGTGATCTGTTTCTGAGCCTCGGCTGCCTCGGAGGAAGAGGAGCTAAGAGGGGAGGAGTCTGAACAGGGTGGGTGGGACCACGCATGAAAGTTGCCTGTCTTCAGCGAGAACACACACCTCATCACACATCAAGCACGAATCGTATATTTCATTCATGAGGGAAAAGGTGGCAGTATGCAAGTATAAAGCGGTTTCCTCATGAAACGGAATAGATGGGAAAGTTTTCAACCACCTCTGGGGTGCCCGTGTGAACTGGAGAATAATATTTACAGAGCAACACACCACATCATTCATCACAAAATCACACACCCCAGCTAGTCCCATGAAACTAGGAGTTAATCCATCATCTGCCTCCCTCTTTTATTTCTCTCCCTCTCCCCCTGATCCAGGCTTATACCTACCGTCCCCTCACCTTCACTCTGCAAAGGACACAAAAGGAAACTTTGGTGTAATTCAAAAATAGTGGTGACTAGGGCTGAACGATTTTTATCACAAATATTGCGATTGCGATTTAATATGCGATTATTTTTTGTCTTCTGTATTATTCAACAAAGACAAACAATAAATCATTGATACATACACCCCAGCTAGTCCCTCATATATATATATATATATATATATATATATATATAAAAATACACACAACGGTGTATTTTTTTTACAGCGCACAGAGAGGCTATCGTTCCGTTAGTTGCTGGTGTTCTTGCCGTCGGATAACTGTATTAATAAAACCGTTGAAACACTGCGGCCACGCTGCTGTGAAAGCTCCCCGAACGTCATTTATCAGAGTCTGGTTGTTACCCCTCTCAGTGGCAGCTCCTCCATCCCATATCTTTATAACGCAGCTAACCGGAACTAACTGCTAATCAGAGCTAATCATTGCCAACCAAGCCTTCAGTTCTGCGTGCCTGTATCCATTAACTGCATGTATGGACTCAAGCCCGAATAAAACCCTTCATTTTATTAAAATGGCTGTAAAAGTTTTAAACTACAACTCAGAGTTGTTTGAATGACCGAAATCAGCTGAAGGTATGGCGTAGTGTTAACGTGCCAAGTTGATGCTTTCTCTGCGGAGTGCAGACTGATTTGCTCTCGCAAGCCATGTGACCAAATCGCAGCCTTTGCGATTAAGAAATTGCGTTTTAACATATCGCGATATTATTGCAAATGCGATTAATCGTTCAGCCCTAGTGGTGATGGTCTCCAAAGTCAAAGTCATGGATAACCAAGACACAAAAAGACTGGAGGGATACTGGAGGAGAAGCATCTGTTCTTCCTTGTTCTCCGGTGGAGATGATGGACAAGCCTCGAGGCCACAGAGATTCTTCATTCTCTGCCCTGTCATCCTCATTCATGCTTGTAGTACAAAAATAAGCCTTTGTAACAGGCCACAATTCACAGTCTAGTAAGTCCATCTCTCACACTGTTACAATTTACAACTTGTGTGGATCAGGGGAGTGTTTAGCCTTAAATTTTAACTGGTCCGTTTTCTCTTTTGTTCCTCGCTGTTCTGTTACAAGAGTACTCCACTGATTTAGCATTGCACTCAACTTCATTGTCAGACTCAGAATGGACAGTTTATTACAGTAAGGCTTAAAAATTGATTCAAGCGAACCAAAGATATCGTACCAAATGCAAAATATTTCAATGCAAAGCCCTGTCGATCATAATCCAGTTTCTGTGTCCAGATACAGATCCAATGTTGATATCAGGTGTAAATGGGGCCTGATGTTGTACGTTTCTGGTGGCTTTGATGTCATATTCTCAAAATCAAGTATCAGACTTTTCAGGCTCACATTATGATCTATTTTATAGACAGTCTGCACACACAAACGAGCTACAAAACAAACATGAGCAGTGTAATGAAAAAAAGCCAATCTGATAGATGTTGAGCAAGTACAGCATGATCACATAATACCAGGTGTAAAAAGCATGTAAAAATCACACCGAAATGTGCAACAGAACAATTTCAGAGACCTACTAAAATATTTTCTTGAATGTTTGCATACCTTTGCTTTTTTTTTCATAATTTTTTTTTCTTTTTGCTAAATGCAGAAATAAATCATTGTTTTGATAATATTCATTACATGACTACAGACAAATAAGAACACCTACAGAAACATGAGAGAAGTGGCAAATAACTGCTTTAACTGTCCTTTCTCTACTCTTTGCAACATGTTAATGAACACCAGTAAAGTATTCTGTGCCAGTGTGTTTCAGTCTGTGAAGAGATGGAGAGCTTAGACCTCTCAGTACATTAGCTCTGTCAGCGGGGGGCCAGGATGGCACTGGGAGAAACAGACACACGACGGATAAATGAGTCCAGCAGGCATGAAACAACATGGCCATGTAAGAACACTCCGAATATCATTAGCATATATACGGCTTGTTTTCTGCCACGTCTGCTCTTAACAAATTTTCACAACTGGAAAATAATTAGGTCTTTAGACAAAACTGGGCCTATCAAATATAATGGACCTTTTTCACAGCAGACATTTTGAAAAGCACAGCTGAAATTGATAACTTTAACGATGGCTCAATTCCATCAAGTGTCCCAGTAAGCTATTTCAGTGAGTCAGCATGCACAATACCAGGGCCTCTCCTAAGTGGAATGCAGCCATTATTAATTTTTTTTTAATACATCTGTGCTTTTCCTACTATGACATGTCAACATGTCTGCCGTGAAAAAGGTATATTAGGGGTTAAATACCACAGAACTAAATCACTGTATTATATTTCCACCTTTTTAGCCAATCTAGCGGCTGTAGGGGTGCCATGGACGGTCTGTCGTTCCACTACTTTGGTCCAGACTGAAATATCTACACGGTGGCTTATCCAAAAACTCTTTTTGTGACAGGTTGTGATGAAATTTTATACAGAAATTTTATTGTGTGGGGGGTGGTCACCCAACTTTTGTATTCATGAAAACAGCAAAATTTCAAAGTGGCTTGTTTGGTGCATGTTTTTCCATATAGCTCTCAGTCTTGGCCCCCCATCATTAGCAGATGGGTCTAACCCAACAAAAATCGCAGAAGTTAAGGGAGGGGAAAATACACATTTCTAACAGACAATGCTCTCTGTGGCTCTTTATACACACCTCTACGTCTCTTTCATACATATGCAATTACTTTTACAGTGAGAGAAGACAGACTTGCTAGAAATGCGGCAGTCTCCCTGTTGCTTCAGCTCTGCAGACTTTGCGCTGCTGCAATAGCAAAAAACAAAAACTCAAAAACTCATACAAGCATTTATAGGTTGCCTCCTCGCCATCGCCTATGGGCTTGTGGCATTCACCGCTGAGATAAAAATAAATGATATTCGTTTTTGGTATCCACCCATTACTAAAAATACAGCTGTCGGTACTACTGGCACTGCATCCCGGAATTTTCGGAAGGAAGGACGCCAACGTTGCCAGGGCTGTGTGCTACTGTAGAGACGTTTGCAGCGACTTCCTTTCGTTATTTTAATGACAGGTTAGGGTCCGTTCGGTATTTATGGAACGGACCAGTGTGATGTGTAAGACGAGAAAGCAGAGGTTGTCATGTATGTTATGGTTGTAAAAAAACAGTGGCTATCTGTACATCTTTGCCAAGCGCAAACCAGTACAGACGGCATCAATTGTTGGAGAGGGTCATGCCTTTTTTCCCAATCATTTTGGAGGGTCATAGAAAAATGTATTGCTGGCGAAGGGAGGGTCAAGTCTATTTTGACTAAAGATCCCAAAACTCCTCTGGTAGCCCCTTAAATAAAAACGAACAGTCTCTTAACGTCAGCATGTTAGCATTTAGCTCCAAGCACCACTGTACATACAGTATAAATGAATCCATACAGGACCTATTTTGTTGCTACCCTGGTTTGCTATATCATTGTTTCCCAATTGTGGTAGACAAGTTTCCTGTTTCTTCACCATTTGCCCAGTGGAAAAGATAATTTTCAAAAACTCAATACTTAGAATGATATTTGAAAAATATGGTTTGCCTCAAATGCCAATAGTGGGTTGTTTTTTTCAATATAATTTCATAATCTTTAACATACTATGAATTCTGTGTGCACAATTATTATTACTATTACAATTATAATTACTATTATTAGTCATAGTGTGAAGTCGGGGAGAAGAAGACCTGATGCTGCAGCGATTACCAGCCAGAAGAGAAAAACGATGCAGACTTTGTCTTCCCCCTCATCCTGCTCCATCTCACTCTCCCCGTCTTGGCCCTAATCCACTTAGTTGGCTCTTCCTGAGCTTACAGCCTTTCCTTTATTCCATTATAAAGACCCACCGTACGACCTGCTGCTTATTTCATTAAAAAGACCCAATCCATGACCCCACGTCTAATCCATAATGCAGACTACAGGCTACAATAGTCCACACCACAGTCCAGCATGGCGGCTGACAAATGGGACAGAGGGAACAGGGATAGGGAGACAGAGGTCCAATGAATGAGGGGGAATTTGAGAGCTCCGCTTATGAGTAAAGCTTCCCGGTGAATAAGATTTCACTGATGTAAATGATGATAGAGTTGAGGCTTTGCTACTCTAGCTTTTGATGGTTTGAGATGGCTTTCCCATGGCCCATCTGTGATATGGAAATGGCCATATCTATGGGTTGAATATACCCTTTTAAAATGAGCATGAAGCCCAAGGCTTTCAAACCAAAAACACCTTGGTTTAGAGTTTAAATTGTAGTCGGTACTGTAGCTCATTACAGTTAACCTTGGGAGAACTTTGCAACACAAAGTGAGTAATGCTGAATCATATAATAATATTCTATCGACTCTTTCTAATTTGACTTTACCTCCTTTCCTTCTGTATTACCTCCTCTCTTTAAAATCCTTGCTCCACTTCTGGCTGCCCTCTCACAACTTGCTCAAGATCCAGTTTACTGTGTGTTTTCAATGCGTCCGCCAATCAACATTTTTAAGGCTGTCAGCATTAACGCGTTAATCGCGACGCGATTAAGGGGCGAGCATAACGCGTACTTTTTTTTTAAATCGCATTATTCGCATGCCGCCATTTATTCATTTATTTTACACTTCACTTTGTGTCGTGCCTAACAGGCACCCTTTGACCCTTTGCCGCACATTTACTTATCATCAAGCTGCCATACTTCCTCGTAACACATCCTACTGCTGCAGACGTCGAAAGCCATATGCACATTGTGTAAAGCTGAATTAAAATATCACCGAAGCATGTCAAGCTTGAGCTACCACCTATGAGCTAAGCATGGTAGTACAGTTAACGTGACTGGAGAGTGCTACTAGTTGCCGGCCTGTGGATGAAATCCAAATCCAAAAAAATTACTACAGCTCTTGCAAAATGGGTGGCAACTAACTGCAGACCTGTCAGCATCGTAGAAGACTCGGGTCTTAAAGATGTGCTACGGTTGGCATGTTCTGACCCGTCTTATACATTGCCGTTGACGGGGACAGTAGTTTCACGCATACACAGCCTGTACGACACGGAGAAAGCAGCTAAACTGGAACTGCTGCAAAGTGCAAACGCTGTCTCATTAACCGGGGATCACTGGACGTCAGTGAGTAATCAAAGTGATTTAGGAGTTACTGCACACTAAAGTGACTCTAGATTCAAATGTGTGACTAGATTCACACATTTTCTTTTGTTTACAGTAAATAAATAAATAATAAACAAATACAAATCTTAAAGTCAACTTCATAAAGTAACTTTCTTTGCATTCATTTTATTCCCAATAAAAATACACAATGGGAAGCAATTCTTAAATTGCTTCCCATTGTTAATATGTACTTAAAAACATTTCTGAAATGCAAAATAATATAATTTTAACCAAGTGATAAAACAAGCGATTAACTATAGAAATTTACGCCCCATAGAGATAACTTTGTCATGATTGATGGGAAAAGGGCTTGTTTTGCTGTCTATGTCCAGGCTCAACTCGGGTCATTAAGAAGAGTTAACTAATAATAATTACTTTTAACTGAGATCAGCCAGAGAGCCACAGCTAGGGGCTTGGGCACATACAATACGGCCAGGAAGTGACTACAACCCTCTCTCCATCGATAACACCAGCGTATCTCATTACTGTGGCGACCTGCGGTCCACTGCCATTCGGTCTTGATCATATAAAACCTATTTCAGTGCGCCGTCCCCACCGGAGCACCATCAGAGTGGAATATTCATTATTCAAATTTTAAGCATTGGAAATCCCAATATGTTACTAAGGCCAGATGAGATGAGATGAAATAGCTTAGCCTTTTGTCCAGGGAACATTGACTAATCGTCTCGCTCCCCAAAATCAATTTCCCAGCCGTAAGCATCAGACACTCTTGATTGTACTGTACTGTTGAAGACCCCCCACCACTATCACCTAATACTCCTGCTGGCTGCCCAGAATAACTTATTGATTAGTGATTATGTTACGGGAGGTGTGGGTGGCCGGGGCGGAAGACGGACTGGCCTCAGTCATCTCCACAGGGCTAAATTTGGGTCCTCTGTTACCAGATCCAGCACATACTGACACTATCTCCAGCTGCCATCAGCCCCGCTCTCTGGATGAGGAGAGAAATTAAGAAAGTTTTCTGGAAGTGTAAATATGAAGAGATATTTTTACAGTGTAGGGGGGTGTTTCAAGCGAAGCAGCACAGCAGGGAATTTGAGACGGGCGCTTGTGGACTACTAAATAAAAAAACACAAATTTTTCAAAACAGGCATGGTTGATAATTAAATGTGCTAGTTGTAGTGGAGGTTCTGGCGTGGTGATGGACTGTTTCACCCCCAGGGTATTGGGCCGAGCTCTCCCTCTCTCATGCTGTGCTGAGCCTGAAAAGTGGCTGTGATCAATACCTCCAGGCCCTTTCTGCAGTGCCAGAGGGCTGTGTGTGTGTGTGTGTGTGTGTGTGTGTGTGTGTGTGTGTGTGTGTGTGTGTGTGTGTGTGTGTGTGTGTGTGTGTGTGTGTGTGTGTGTGTGTGTGTGTGTGTGTGTGTGTGTGCGTGTGCGTGCGTGCTGTGTCAGCATTCACTCAGGACTTCATCAAACAACCCCCCTACCTTGAGTTCACACGCACATACACACACAAAACGCCAACGCCCGTCTGAAACGGTCGCTCATTTTCACTTTCCCCTTCTCACCCACCACCCCTATCACACAAACACACACGCAAATTCACACCTCTTTCCTCCCATTCCAGGCCATCCCAACGCGGATGTTAAATACCATTCAAATGTCAGCCTCCCGTATTGATTGGAATGATAATTCTGAAAGGTAGGAGAGATGGCTTGTTGATGCTAAGCAGGCGGTGATGGCCCGAGCATCCTTCACTGTCACAAAGTTGCCATGTAAGGGTTCCCGGCTCCGCTGGCAGAATGTGGATGGCGGTTTACGTTGGACCACAGAGGCCATATGTTTCTGTCATTAATCATTGTCCTCACCAGTGACAGGCAGACCAGGATTCATGTCGGGAGAGAGAGGGTCATTTTCAACGCCCTCAGATCAGAGAGGCTGTGTGCGAGAGTGTGTGCCTGAGTGTCAGACCAGAGCGTTTGTTCATCACCAGGTGGTTTTTCTCTACATGACATTCAACAACATGCGGGTTGTTTTATGATTCAAATCTGCTAAATGTATCTTTTGTTATTGATTTGTTTTAGCTGGTGTAATTTCAGCAAATGAACACGTGATACAACTGGTAGTATTTTGTATTTTATGTGTAAATAGCCATTATTTCAGATGTTTAAAGGGTCAGTTCAAACAATCTCCTTTTATATCTAGTGGTACTAACTGTTAGCCTACAGATAGTTTCAGTTTCATCTGCTGATGTTTTCATATATTCATCAGTGAGATTTCTGCTGCTGACCCAATACAATGGAATTTTGTTTGTGCCTCTCAAAGCTCTGAAAAGACACTTGGAAACTGTAAATAGTTTTTACTGAATCTACTTACCTACACTTTGTCACACTGTGCGAGATGTGTCTGTGTCCGACTGTATGATATCAATCTGATGTCAACGTCACACATTAGAGGCATGTGCAATGAATGTGTGCTGAATCGTAGCACTACGACATCAATAGAAAAAGATATTTGAGAGCAGAGGCACGTCATCGCTTCACATCACCCATCTGCGCTGCTTTTATGTTCTGAAAATGTAGCTTCCACAGTCCCACAGACTTCTTTTTTGTTTTGGCTGTATTGTTTTAGTCATTTTGTGTGTGTGTGTGTGTGTGTGTGTGTGTGTGTGTGTGTGTGTGTGTGTGTGTGTGTGTGTGTGTGTGTGTGTGTGTGTGTGTGTGTGTGTGTGTGTGTGTGTGTGTGTGTGTATTTCTTAAACATTATTACATAATGGTTTGCCAGCCAGTGTATTCTGAATCATTTCATGCCGTATTCTGATTGGTTGGGTTGTAGACGTGGGTCGTAGCAGCAGTAACATTGGGAGAATTGGTCCTAAATTTCTGACACTGTCAGACTATCTTTGGTTGCCAAACCCTTAAAGCGGCAGCGAGATTTTCACACAACATAATTCTCATTTAACGGAATAAAATAGCTCTCATTAGCTCCTTTTGTAAATGTTTGGTAATAATTATTTCAAAATGTAAACAAAAATCCTGTTTTAGATTGTATTGCAGTGAATCATTTTGCTCCAAGTGAATTCTGTTATGTTAAAAGGAGTGTACATATGCATCCCTAATCAAGTCAACATTGACCCTCACCTGGCAGGTACCTCGATGTTGGAGATGGCATAGAAGTACTTGAGCAGATTGTCTCTCTGGACATACGTGCCTCCGAGAGCGGGCCTGAGAAGCCTCATCCTAAGGTTGGTGAAGGTGAAGAAGTCCCTCAATCCCTTCATACTTTCCATGCGAGTGTACAGGTTGTCCATGTTCTGTAGCCGTGGTCCTGCAAACACAGCAAAGCGTGCCCGCACTTCGAACTTGACATTCTTGTCGCTCTTGGAGCCGACCCAGCGCGAGTACTGCTCGGTGCAGATGACCCGCGTGACGTTGGTGGGTGAGAGGTCACTCACACGTTTGGGTGGCATTTTGAAGGCATCCATGCAGTCGTCAGCGTAGAACTGGTAGGGCTGCCAGGAGCGTCCGTGGTCCATGGACTTATCCAGTACCATGATAGTAGGACGGCCATACTCAAAGGTGATCAGGATGTCGTCTGTGAGCTCCAGACTCTTGTTCCAGGACATGGTGATGTTGGCCAGCAGGGGCTCTGGGTGGCGTCTCCATGTGACTGTCTGCCAGTAGGTGAGGAGTCCTGTGCGTTCTTTGTCCTGCATCAGCTGAGGAGGGTGGGCCAAGTCTGGGTTTGAGGCATCACACTCGTCACTGCACAGGTATGGGTTCTCCTAAAAGAGAGATGAAGACAGAGCAGAAATAAATCAGTCAGGATTTGAGAATGACTCTAATGATAGCAGCCTCTAGATAAGAATACTGTATATGAAATAATATACAGAATAACATTTGAACATGTTGAAATATCAAATTAGTCTATTTGTCAAATATATATAAACAAGCATGTAAACAAGCCACAGACTCAGTGACTGATTAACCTACTAAGAGGCCCTTGGGCAAAGTTAAGCATTGGGCCTCAACTCCTAACTTTCCCACTCTTTGTACATTGTGTATGTGTCGTGTTGCCTTTAAGTACCCATCAGGTACAGAGCACACAGCAGACTACACAGGGCAGTTTCATATATTGTATATTTTGCCCAGAACCCCAGAAACCAACAAATGCCAGAAGATTAACTGGCCACAGTTTTGCTTGTTGTGGTTGTTAGTGGTAATTTTAGCAAACATAGTATTATATAAACAAAATATATCAACAGGTATAACTAGGGTGTTCATGCTTTTATTATTTCAGTTTATAATGTGCTTTAATGGTGCATACTTCCCCACTGAAAAATTGCAATTAATCAAATTACTACAAATGAATTGCCACACAGTGAACATGGAGCTTTTGGGGTCCCTGAGGCAGTTGCCTGCTTTGCCCATTTGGTAATCCAGTTTTACACACTTTTTCTAAATGTAATTGAAGCTAAAAAATGTCTCAATTCATAAGAAAACAAAATGTCTTGCAGTAAAATATTTAGCTCTATTTGATTTTTTTTTTTTTTTTTTGATTATTTATTTATAAAAGACAACACACATTAATCAACATTTCTTTAAATGTGCCAGTGTTAGCCATTTGCAGTTTAGGTAGTCTCGCATTGCCAGACCCTCCTTCACAGCACCGCGGAGGAGGGTCTGGCAAGTCCACACAGCAATCCGGGATGGTGGAACTGGGATGGTTCAAATGGATGGTTCAAAGGTTGCCTTAGTCGTACAACAGAAAACTGGTGATGGGACAGATAGTCTAGCTAGCTGTCTGGATTTACCCTGCAGATATCTGAGGAGCAGTTAACCATAGTCCTCATAAATTCACCAGAGTTTCAAATTACAACACAAAGAAAGCGGAAGGCAACGGGACATCCAAAAAGAGAGATATCCGGTGGAATTTCCGGCAGAACGAGAGCAATCCCGAAGTGTAACATCGTGGATATAGACTACAGTTTAGGCAACTGAAATGTACTGTATCTTAAGCAAAATAATTACAATTTCTCCTCCCAATCTTCCAGGTAACGTATAGATGTTCCCCTCATGTGATCTAAATGAGGAGTGCCTTCAGCTCCTCGCCAAGGCACTGAGGGACAGAGACCTTAAAAGTAAATTTGCCAAACAACACAACAGGAAGTGTGAAGGTCAAGAGGATTGTGCATCATCACTGTTTTTGCATAGACAGCAGAGTGCTGCTGCACTTTTAACTCCAGAGAATTGATCCTCCTCTTCTAGTGATGCCAAGACTTTCAAGCCGTGGCCCCTCTACAGAACTGAGAAGTCAAAGGGATTACTCACACTCATCACACAGAGCCTCTTTCTACCTGCACTAAGAAATGCCTTTCACTCTCTGTTCAGAGATCTCAGGCCTCTCATTGTCCTTTTTCTACTGAGACACATTTATTATCAGCTCATTCGGATTCCTACATTTCCATGTTACAAAAAATGTCAGGTCCCGTAACTCCCATGACCTTTATTGAGAGTTTTCACCAAACTTTGTGAAATTGTAAATCCTTCCCCTGAGATAAGTTTCCCCAGAATCCCTAATTCCTCAGTTGCTGGTTCGTCATATTGAGACATTTGCAGACATTTCAGTTCAGTAAAATTGATGGAGCTTACTGTTGTAAGCCAGTTGTCTGACGTCCACATCACCACAGAAGTCAAATATTTACACAAAGAAATCCCAGAGATCCTCAGTCATTAATTTGCGAAACGCAGCTGTTTAGATTGTATCACATTCAGAAGACTTGTCGTGCCCCCAGGATATGTTAATTAGACTAATAAGGGGTTATTTTTTTCTCCAATATTTAGTCAGTCGTTAATTGTATCAAATGGGTCATTATTTGTATAATTTGTCAAAATATTCACTTTATCACACACAGCCACTGGCTTATATATACTATATATTATACTTCACATTTGTAGCGTTGCTCGAAAAATCCAAGCCCCAAAACTGTCATTTTCATCATTGCCATTACACAGTTGTGTTATTGACTGATTTATTAAATTAAAAATAAAAAAAAATCCTAAACAAATTTCTGCTTTAAATACAATCCATCATATTTAGGTTAGTACTTAGCTGCTGATGCCTGTAAAGTTTCCACTCGACTCCTGTTTTACACTAACTGACTAAATGTTGTAGTTGATGTTATAATTTTTTTATTTATTGGGAATTCAATAGTCTTCTTAAATGTGACTGCATTCTTAACACACTCTTGATGGAGTGCAGAGTATGTCTTAAAATAGCCTTTTTTCTTCCACCTCCACCTCCTCCCCTTTCTTCTTTGTTTTTTTCCTTTTATTATTTTTGCTGCTGGTGTTATTACAACTTCTAATTGTAGTGTCTAAGACTGTGACCAGCTCATCTTGAATTGTGTTTGGTAAGGTACAGTAATGGCAATTGTGTTTCCAACAACTACAGAATAAAGAAGATTTACTTCAGTAATTATTTTAGATATTTAAATATATGACAAAGAACAAATGACAGGCAGTAGTAAGAGACAAAGCAGACAAAGCCCCAGTGACATCAAACATGCAGCTTTATCATTTGACCTACATGTGATAAACAAAGGAATAACTAGCTTGTTTGCAATTCATACTGTTTACAGACCAGTTTCATATTTTTCTCTATTCAAATAATAAAACTTTAGAATGAATGGGCCTCATTCACCAATATCTTCCTAAGTGTTCTCTTAAATATGTTCTTAAACCCTAACCCCTTAAGAAAGTCCCTAAGAAAA
>CM042329.1:25110338-25155338 GCA_023566125.1 Zingel zingel | reverse complement strand
CAGAATGTCCAGGGGAGTTTTTTCCTGTCTGTATTTTTTAGATATATTCTGTTGCATTGAAGTTTTGTTGGAAAGCAAAGAGGCTCGCGCTTCTTGCACTTGTCTGTATTTCATAAAACTCTACAGATGAGGTGGTAAGTAAAATTTTTATCGCGAACAATAATCATGACCCTGTTGATTGCCTTCAAGGCTCTTAATGGTCAAGCACCATCTTATATCACAGATCTTATTCAAAGGCACTCAGCCCCAAGGTCTCTTAGATCTGAGGACAAATCTCTCCTCTATGTCCCCCGATCGACTCAAACTAAAAGGTGACGGAGCCTTTGCCGTTGCTTCTCCACGACACACCTTTAGATAGATGTGCTCCCTCCATTTCTGTATTTAAATCTAGGCTAAAGACTACTACTCTCTGGCG
The DNA here is from genome assembly GCA_023566125.1 of Zingel zingel. NCBI lineage: Eukaryota > Metazoa > Chordata > Actinopteri > Perciformes > Percidae > Zingel > Zingel zingel. The sequence goes on along the minus strand of CM042329.1, from coordinate 25,154,923 downwards.
TTTTTTAACACACTAATCGTTCATTCTGTTATGTCTATAATTCTGTATTTTAAATTGTTGCTTGTTGTTGGTGGGATGCTTTTTTGTGTGTTTTGTTTCTACTTTTTATTTTTACATTTCAATGTTTTTATACAGCCCCTTGGTGCTTCTTTGCACAGCACTTTGGTCAGCTTAAGATGTGTTTAAATGTGCTCTAGAAATACACTTTACTTAATTACTTACTAATAACAACTAGGTGCAAATTTTCCTTTGAATTATCACTCAAATATTGTGGCCAGTCTATCTCTCACATAGGTACGAACACAGAAACACCGGCTCCGTAGCTTTCATACTTATAGTCTCTCCTCTCCAGACAGCCATCAGTCCTGAGATCCTGATAGGCGAGACGAGGCACTTTGCTACGTTCACCTCCGGCTGTCTAAGCCTCTGTGGCCAATCCCTCTTAGTATCACCTCAGTCATAGATAAATCTCACTTATAACTATCCTCCCGTTCTGCCAACACATCTAAACACTCTTTGATCACTTTTAACTGTGTCCTAATAGGGACGCAAGCCATGCTATTACACCCTCCCCCACCTCCCTTGTTCGTACAGTCACTCTCTTTGTCGCTCTTTTTAGCTGTCTGTTTCTTTCTCTCTGTTTCCCATTATTAATTATGCCCTGCACTGTCAAACCTGCTCATGCTGCGCCCAAATTCCGTTCTGAGGGTGTATTAATAGGACACTGGCCACCTGGGCTAGCTTTAACCCCAGGGAGGTGCATCAGGGATGGTCCATTGCTGGGTGTGCGTGGCCCATTTGCATGGCCTCAATGGCCCACTGCTGGGCAGGGCAGGCCAGTCGGTCCTGGCAGGTCTGCACTGGGCAGGGAGTATGCAGTATGGCCATAGGCCCAGTCTGGGAAGCACTGATCCACGCTACCAGCTGCCCTCCCCTTCCTGCATGCTCCTCTTCCGCTGCTGCGCGGCTTCTCTCTCTTCTCATGTCTATTTTTAGAGCTGGCTGATTTCTACCTTCTAAAACGGGCAAATGTGTTGTGGAACAGGAAGGCGTGTTCTTTTTTTGTCTTTCTTAGACATACTACCGTGCGCTGTCGGCCAACTCGTGCACACCTTTCACACATCCCTGCTGGTGTCACAGCACAGTGTACATTCCTGTACACATGCATGCATCACATTTGCATTCGGCTGATCTCTGCTCTCGGGACCTAAGGGAGATGGTTGATTGAAGGTTTTGGTTCAAAACCGAAAAGCAAAATAAGGAACAGCACACCGAGACCTTTTTGAATGCAGCATTTTTATATCAACACTGTGTGTACTACTGTGGAACTGTGGTCAGATTTCATCTTTCTGCCTACCTAAGCTTGGATCTTCCCTCTCCCTCATCGTTAGATATCCCCCTCTGCAACACACTGCCTCACCCCTCTAAAATCTACTTACTTCATCATCCTCAACTGCAAGCTAAGACTCTATAGTAGCTGTATCATACAGAGAAACTACAAAGAAAGTGTACATTGCACTAGTGACAGTAGCATCTTTGTCAAAGTGCTGGAAGCCTGTCATGTTGAAAGAAGCCAACATGCTGGCCTTTTTGGCTGAGGAGGAAGGATGCTGCATTCCCAGGGAACAAGAGATAAATAGAGTGGAAAAATGCATCCCTATGGAGATGGAGGGAGCAAAAGCTACTGTAAACCTGTGAAAGCAGGGAAAGCTACAGTATGCCTTAACATCAAAACCCCAAAAGTGAACACTCCATAGTTTTTAGGAAAAGGGGGGGGGGGTGGTATTTTGCCTCTTCCGCAGTATATCTCAAGTCTTATTAAGGATGAGCAGCTCTATGCAATGGGTGATGCAGTCTTTTTTTTTTTTTTTTTTGCCAGTGCCCCGACTTTCCCTTGACTTGTGGGATTGCTGAATGAGTGAATGTAAATGTACACCAATTAGATAAGAAACTGGCTTTTCTGTAAAGCTGCCAAATCCGGGGGCAAGAGGAAGAGAAAAAAATGCTGCTTGCCTGAAAATAAATGATCTGTATACCAATAACCCTCAACTAATATGCCGTTGGTGGGTCCAAAAGAAAGATGGAGGTGTAATGGCTTAGATTCCCTGCTGGAGTGCATCCTCTGTTAGAAGTAAATACTATGTAGTGATTCTCAACCCAAAATGCAGAGATTTTTTGTTTGATAAATGGAAAAAATATGCATTATTACCATTGCTTATTACCATTACTATTGCCAGAAAAGCTACTTTTTTGCACATAGGACCCCAAATAGACTGTATATCGTCAAAAAGTCAAATAATTATCTAGTGATAATATTAAACCTGTATCTGCTCTCTCATTATGTAGGAATTTTGGTCTGACATCCCTTACTTCTCAAGTAAACTTTCATCTCACAGCCTCCTAACTCTCTTAATCCCCAGCTAGTGCACTAAGGGGCCTGGTTCTATCCCTACAGCCACAGATCACTTGAGATGAACCGGAACTTTCTACTATAAAATCCCCGTCCAATGTAAAAGTGCTGACTAAGACCAGATTTCTTCCTGTACCGCCCTCTGTCCCTCTCTTTCTTTCTCTCTCATCGGCCTAGCAGCACACTCTGGATACTTGGGATGGAGCGATGCTGGCCAACCCTTGCAGGGAAGCCCATTAAGGAACCTATCAATATTTCATCATTGCTCACTCAGAAACATAGTTATAGAAGTTTCCAGGCCAGGGCCATTAGGGGGCAGACGTCAATACGTTATGGCAGCGTGCATCGCTCTTCACGTCTCCCCTTTGCCTCTGTCCGTCTCCTGTCTCAAGAGAAAGTCATCTGAGAGGCTTACTCAAGACGACAGTGGTTTCCGCTCCTTCTACATTAAACAAATCATTAACCATTAGGTATCCATTGAGCACAATATCCTTTCCTGCTCCTGTCAAATGACCCCAAGTACTGTTGTCAGTCTGAGAGGAAGGGAGGGAGAAAGGCGGGGTGGAGGGTTGTTTGTAAAATCTGTCTTCAGGTAACAAATCTCCAGTTACACAGAATACAAACACCTAATTAACGGGCATGACATGATTGTGTAATGTGATGCAGACGGGCTTAAACACTCTCCAGAAACACTTGTTGTGAGATCTTGACTCATGGCTGTTGAGACAGGTCTGCCACCTTCAATATGGCCAACTCAGTGAGTGGACAGTCGGTGGCAGCGGGGCGATTATTAAGAGGATGAACTTGCAGTCTCACACACACACACACACACACACACACACACACACACACACACACACACACACACACACACACACACTGAGTCAAATCTTGTGAGTCAAACATCAAACATTCCTCTAAAAGGCAGTGAGGAAGTTTAATTGCAGTCTTCTTAGGATTACAATGATTTTATAACCCTTATTTCAAATTATTAGCCATACATTAGCAGGGATGGGAACTAGCCTGCAGGCTAAAGTGTGTTAAATATTGCTGTGCAGACATTTTAACGAGTTTTCCTGCAGCTCACCCTTTTAGTGTCCTTGGAACTAAAAAGGTCCCACGATATTCATTTTACCAGAGGGAATGTGAGGTCCTCTAGAAGCAAATCAAACCGGATCCCGGGCTGCCAAGTCCATACTAATGTAAACAACACCTCCCGACCTCTCTGAGGGAGGTCGAGCCATGCCAAGTCATTGCACTTATGTCATCCCTTTTATGTCCCTATAGCTTTTATAGTGTGAATCCTGCTCTCACTTTAATTCGACCTTGTTTTCTTCTGTCACTACTTTTCACTGTTGTCACTATTCAGCTTAATTGCATAACCCTGTGACTTTGTTTATTTCTAAAATAATAGTTTTCAACTGTTAATCCTTAAAACTACATTTTAATGAAAACCAACCAAGGTGTTCTGCAAGTATGGGGCATGTGTTTGTACTGTGTTCGCTCTTTACTCTTTCAAATATACATTAGTTTATACTTTTTAAAGTTATTAGTCAAGGTGTAAAATATGCTGTAAGTCCCGACTTCAACTCACCAGAGTGCAGAACCTCTCGGGCGGGTTTCCACAAGTGATTCCGGGCGGATCCACCTTGATCCGCATGTAGTCTTTCATGGACGTGCTTTTCGGCTGGCACGCGTACTGCTCCCACACCGAGCCCTCATCCGTGCTCACCAATGACTTGCACAGTTCGTACTGGCCCAGCGTGGAGGCCAAGCAGCGCAGCAACAGCAGAAACACGGCTTGTAGGAGCATGGCAGGCGGTGGGGTGTTTGGTGCGGGGTCCGGCACAGGGTGAGGGGGGCCACTGAGCTCAGAGGAGAGGTGAAGCGCATGGAGCGGTGATCATAAGGAAATGGTGAACATCCCTAGCGCCATACTGCTGTACTGTGAAAGGAGAGGTGCAGGTAAGTTGACACAACTTGCCCCTCAGGTTTATAAAATCTTCCGCTCAGTGTCTCTTCACAGATGTTGACGGTCCCCACACAGCCGAAAGAGGGGCACTTTTTGTTTGGACGGCTGACTTCCTGAGGAAGACGCGCGGTGGGTGGAGAGGCGGATAATGTTACAGAGATTAATCTCAGCATACACTTTAACCATAGTGTTGCAGGGGGTTGGGTGGGAGAGGTTAACGCGGGGTCATTTCTCAGAGAGCGGTGTCTTGCAGGGGAAAAGTGGAGCTGGTCGTGGAGGATGAAGGAGAAGTTACTGCCTCTTCAGGTATATCCATTTGACGTTTTGCACTGGCCGAGCTCCTCTGATTGTCCTAGGGGCGAATAAGGACAAATGTGAGAGACGTGAGGAATTAGTGTGACGAGCAATGTATCCTCATCAATTCAACACAGCCTTAATCTTACTGTAAATGTAATTTTGCAGAACTCATATCCTGCATGATATGTTTCTTTTAAATAAAAGTTAAATGTCAGACTTTGAAATTACATGCGGATAGGTGGGTTGCATATAATTAACTCCTTAATTGTTATGTAGTAATTGGCGTTCATTTAGCCTCGAAAAGTGGGGGAAAAAACATTCATCTTCAGACTATAGGATAAGTTGTAAGTGCATGTGTGGCCACAGCAAGTTGGTTACAAGCAGGGCAAGTTTGGTTGGACCCTTCTCTAACAGGCGGTGCATTCGGCGATATTTAATATGAAGAGTTGCACATTAAAAACGCACTAAAAAGCGCCGCATTGTGGTTAACCTTGTGCGTAAAAACACGTGCTGCTGCCGGGTGCCGCCTGTGCGTGCCAGAGTTGTAACTGCTCCTGTCTAATGCTGGGGATGGAAAGTAGGCTATAGATGTTTTTATTTGCAAGAAATATCAATCTGAAAGTGACATTTAATAGCCCTTATCAACTATTTTCTTAAAATATGAGAAGCAGGAAGAGGAGCAAAAAGGAGAGAGAAATATACGCACAAATCTACTTTATTTAAAAAAAGAAAAATGAAGTGTCATTTTCATGAGTGATTTTAGGCCTAATCCTTGCTCTGTCTTACTTCAGCATACTGTCATTAATGTAATGATAAAAATCTAAGCAAAACAGACTGCACTGAAAGTAGTTATTGCCGAATTTATTCACTTAATTTAATTATAATTCAAATCTTAAACTGAATACATGAATACATGAATAAATATGGTTGGCATGTTCTGCAGTGTGACTTGGTGATCATAATCCGACTGTCATCCCACACTGACAGAAACCAGGTCCTTGCACAACCTACCCCACACAACCCTGTGGACTCTGACTTAGTTCTGTTGACAAGTGAAGTCGCCAAAGCTATTTCCCGGCACTGACAGTGTTCTAGGGGTGTGTCAGTGTTTTACAGTAGTGCACCCCACCGCGCAGCATAGCTGTGTATTGTATATTCACAAAGTAATGCGTTAATGCTTTTGTGTGAAATAGTGTAAATTAAGATGAAAGTCCCCTCACCACTCGGATTATCCTGGAGTGGTCCGGATATTGTGTTCTAACTCAGAGCAGCTTCTCGGTGCAGACTTCAAAGAGCTTTGGCAAAATGCATCGTGTTGCGAGATCTTTTATCAAATCAGATAAAGCACTTACTTCTAACATGCATCCGCGAGACAGGTCAGCACTTTGGGGTAAAAAATATCCCCCAGATCATCCACTGTACTCGTTCCCCGCCGCGGCGCTCACTGTACTCCCATTATCTGCCTGCCCCGGCTCGCTGTTTGTTTTTGCCTTCTGCCGGATACTTTTTTATCACACCGTAGATGGCAGCACCCGGTAGATCGGTGTCCTAGATCTAGAAACGGCTGGGAAAAAAGGACTGAAATCCAGCGTCAAGGAGTATCAAAAGTATAAAATATTGACTTTGAGGAAAGGCTTGTGCCCTCCCTTCTTCCCCCCTCACCACCTCCTCTTCCCACTTTACAAGCTCGGGTTTACCCGGGATGCTCAAGGGCAATGGGAAAGAGAGGAAAAAAAAGGCTTTATGGAAAATATCACCCTCCCTCCTCTCTCTCGCGCGCTCGCTCTCTCTCTCTCTCTCTCTCTCTCTCTCTCTCTCTCTCTCTCTCTCTCTCTCTCTCTCTCTCTCTCTCTCTCTCTCTCTCCCAGTTAATGCCCAGGCTAAATCCTTTTACCATCACTTTCAATCACTATCTCAGCTTGTATCTGCTCCAGCACTGCTGCTTGAACCGGGGCTGTGCAACTTCCCCTCTCTGCTCCTGCTAAGAACTGTTCCCCATCAGGTCCGGTCTGTACGTAGCTTAAAGGACCAGTGGGAAAACATGGAACCAGTGTTACTGTACTCTCACCCTTAATCTGCCCAGATGTGTAAAAATTAAAAAATTAGATTTCTCTAATGCTCCATATTGGACTTGTAAAGTGTCTGCAGCGCTTTAGTGATTGTATAGTGACCCTTATCCTACTATTTTATTTATCTTCTTTAATTCTGCAGATACATTCCATATAATGTCTCATAGATGTTAACTTTTGCTGTGTTTTTTTTTAGCCTGCAGTACACATCATATAATTAGGGTTATTATACAGCATTATCAGTGGATCTAAATTTATATTTCAAATATAGTATCAAATGTAAACGGGCCAGGTGCACTGCTGTGTAATAGTTCCATCCTGCAGCAGAGTGGTGCGCTGTCCGTGGTGCTGATATGAAGCGGTGCCTTTACATCCCTGCATGCAGAGGACACATAACTCACATTAATCTCCGTCCACAGCTGAAACTGACAAAATCAGCTGGTTGTTGTTTTTGTTGTTGTGTTCCATGGTTTTATAAACCATGGAGTTGCAAAAATATACATGGTATTGGTTTATTCAGTGGTTCCCAACTTAGGGGTGCAGCTTTGCCGGGTTATGTTTGTTTGTTTGTTTATATATATATAATGGATATATATAATGTATATGTTCCTTTAAAGGGACACTTCACTGATTTTTACACATGTAGTTCCATTAACTCATCAGAAAGAGAACTATGTAAAATTAGTCACCTCTAAAGGGAGGTTTTCAAAAGTTTGAAAAAATGACCCTGATTATGTCATCTTAACAGAAACCTTTATTGTGGGGATTGAACAAAGTGGGCATTTAGAAGGCAGAGATTGTCTAAAAAAGACACTAATAAATTGCATTATGGGAAATGTATGTTCCAGCATTGCTGGAGCTTGACCCATACTACAGACTAGAAGTCAGAATATCATGGCCTCTGCTGTTTGGACTTTAACCTTTTTTCCAGAGTAACAAAACACCCTGTGAACATTGTGTTTTTGCTGACTTCCCGTGGTTTAACTTGTCACTATGCTGTAGTGATGTAGAAGTGGACTCCAGGATGTGTCAGTACACTGTGACATCACTGTTGGGTGTGGTTACAGGTGCAACAAAGCACACTTCTAACCCAAACCAGAGGTAAAACAGGCTTCAAGCTTTCAAGCTTTTATGCTTTACAGCCTCAACTTTATGGAAGTGTAATACTAAATTGCCAAAGTACATTTTTAATCTTGAGTTTTTACTTATGAATTACTGGTGGTTTGACTTCTTCGGGCCTCTAAAAATCTAAAAATGTTCAAATAAAGCAAGAAAAAAAGAAATCAACCCATAGACAAGGTGGAGCTGGTGACGATGGGTCATAAGTAGACATTTCAGAGGGTGGTTGGAACCACTGTTGTAATTGGTGGATATTTACTAGTTATCAGAACCCTCTCTCTATGGCCGCTAATATGAAATGACAGAAATGTGAATTTGAACAATCGCGCATTCTGCTGCAACATCCTCAAGAACCCTAAAGGTCCCTGCACCTCATTTTAGAAACCACTGAGGTAACTAACACCATTGTACTGCCAACGCAGGAACAGATGTGTATAATCAGTTCATAGTGAGCCAGGACATTGTAATTCACACTTCAGAGGTGAATGACATGCATTTGGGCTTACATAATTCACACCTCTGGTCATATTTTAGGGCAACAGAAGAGGAAAGAGGCCCAAAAACAATGGGGCCATAGGGAGAAAGAGATGTATGATTCAGTGGAAATTATGAACCTCTGTATAAAACACTGGCAGTACACCCAGGAGAGGATCAATAGTTTGTCCTTGCAGGGCCTTCCCTCTCTTTTCGCATCTTTGAGATGAGCCTTAACCCTTTTTGTACTGCTGTACAGTGTTTTTAGAGGAGAGGACCCCCTCTCCACTGAACTGTGAACAGGGCCAGACTGAAAGACAAATTCCCCCTCGGGGAACAATAGAGCATCACAAATATGGTATTCGCTGCTATAACAGGCTCTTGATGTAGAATAACACAAGCTTTTAATCGACGCTACACTGGGGCAAAGGGGAAAAAAAAGAGGCCTGCTGAATTTGTCAAACAGCCTCTGAGTCAAAGATGAAACAAACTACGTGGCATTTGAGGTTGGGGAAAAAACAAAAATCATATATTTCACTTTAGGTTTTAGGCTTTCAAAGGTCTTCAGATGTCAACGAATTTGAGATTTGTGCAACAAACTCCTGTTTTTTTCTTCCTCTTGCTCGCTTGGTGTAAGTGATTTAATGCAGAGGTTCATCACTGATTCAGTGATGGTCAGCCCAGCCGTGCTTAAAACGTGACTCAGTATGATTAAGCTCCAAACATTTATTTCAAAAATGGATAAGGATTACACATTTTGTGCAGCCTCTGTGATTTACGCCGTTGTGCCTCTAACAAAAATCATGATTTTGTTTAGCCTACTACACATTTTCTATTTGTCTATATATGCCTTTTACACTTTACTAAATTCACTTGAATGTGCATCAATAACCTGATAGAAATGTCAACGCTCAACATGATGAATGAGTGATATTGTATTTTGTAATTCAATTATGTCTAACTAAATAAGAGCATCAGTAACAATAGAACAGCCGGTCCTGGCTAATACACCTGTACACACTACACTATGTAGCACAACAGGGCATTTCTGCATTCATTTCCTGCAACAATGTTAGTGACTTGACCATGCTGTGTTCAAAGTGGCAGTGTAAAATTAGACATCCTTTTAGAAAACTTAATTCTGAATCAGTTGGATGTGAATATTCTGTAATTTCTGTGATTCGGTTTATATAGAAATCTGCTCTGTGAATCATTCGGCTCCCCAGAGTGGGAAAACCAAGTCTGAAAAGTTGTGTCAAACGCTGAGTGTCAGTAAGTGGCAAAAATCAGATGACAAGACTCGTTCTCTTGTTTTTGTTTTGTTTTTATGTCACTCTCCACCTTTCTCTATCCTCTCCCTCTCTTTCACTCTCACACTCTCCATGTTTGTGTTTTGGCAGAGGATAGAACTGTCAGAGTAGCCTAGCTGGCAGACCTTGATAAAAAAAATATACCCTTCATCGTGGCAGCCTGCAGAGTTTGGACAAGATTCAGGACAAGCCTCATCTCTCTTTCTCTCTCTATCTGCCTCTCTCTATCTGCCTCTCTCTCTCTCTCTCTCTCTCTCTCTCTCTCTCTCTCTCTCTCTCTCTCTCTCTCTCTCTCTCTCTTATTTGCCGAAAGGATGATGCAAAAGTCAACTTGTGTGGGAGTCACAATCTCAAATTCTCAAATAAATCAGTTTGGAACTTTAGGAAGGCCCCCAAACGAGTTGTGCATGATCAGAAATAATTTATCTATCCATCTTGAAATGCTTTGACCAGATGGCCAGGCTGTAAACACACACACGCACACACACACGCACGCACGCACGCACGCACGCACGCGCGTACAGTACAGTATACACTATGTGTTTGTACACAAAGGCTGGTGTCTCTAAAACTCTTGAGAATATTGTCTGAAGCCATTAGCTCACAAGGCCATATATCAATGAGAACATACAGTGCACAGCGTAAATGAGTACACCCATGCTAAATTTGACTAAAAAGAGGAATAAAAATACAGGGAGCATAAGTGAGTACACCCCTATGTTAAATTTCTATAGAGCCAGGCAGATTTTTATTTTTAAAGGCCAGTTAATTCATGGATCCAGAATACTATGCATCCTGATGGTTACCTTGGCCTTTGAAGTTAAAATAGCTCCACATCATCACATACCCTTCACCATACCTAGATATTGGCATGGTTTTATGTCAGTTAGCCTAATAGCTGGTTTGATTTGCATTGAGAGATGATTTTGATGTGATGATCAGCACTGTATATTTAAAGAGGAATTCCACTGATTTTACACATCTATGTGTGTTTTTAGGTCTTGGGGTGTACTACTTCATATGTGAAAAAGGTGTATAAATCCTTTTGTGGCTGAGGAAGGAGGTACGCTAAATCTGATAAACTGCCTCAAGTGATGTCACATGAGTCAGTGTCTTTTAGGTCTAAAGTTTGAAAATGAAAAAATTGTGGTGATGTGGAGTTGCAAATATATGAGCTGACCAGTATATTGAATCTCTGACCGAACATTTCACGGTTGAGTTGCATTGTGGGTAATGTAGGCAGATTGTGATAACGAGGAAAAATGCATGGAGTAATGGTTCCATATCTTTGGTTCTGGCGCATCAATTGGTTTCATTTCCTACATTTCATCATTTAATGCCCCCTCCCTTCTTGTGGCTTCCAGACTACAGAACACCTGTCACTGTGAACATATGATGTTCTTCACACAACCAGATGCGTCCTCTAGAAAATGAATAGAGACACACGCACATGCACACATATACATACACACACACACACACACACACACACACACACACACACTCTGAGAGACATACACAAGCATGCACACACATGTACATGCACACATACACCAATCACGGTCTCCTAGCAACTCCTAGTTAGTGATCCTACCTTGGGAGTGATGCTCTTTTCACTTGCATCAGGTGTTGGCCCACCAGGGAAACCAGAAATAACCTCAGAGTGACCCTGAAACGCCCTTTCACCCAGTCAAGCCTCCAAAAATATTAACACCACAAGCCTTTTTTCTTCCTTTATATTTGTTGTGTTTTAGTTTAGCTTTTTCTTTTCTTTTTTAACCCCTTCAACCATTACGTTAATAGAGTTTTATGTTAGCGGTTTTTGTCCTAAGAAGTCTGGTAGGTTGGAAGTGGATGCAGTGATTAAGGATCCACAAGAAGTGAACAGTAATGAGCAAAAATTACACCTGAGGGTTCATCCTTCTACATCGCATAGCAGTCACTTTATAAGGAGGGATGACAAGTCATCGACTCTGAGATTTAACAGCATCTGAGGAGGGCCCAGTTGGTGTCCTGTCCCACACTGGGCGAGCAGCAGAAACACTAATCTACTTGTGTGTGTGTGTGTGTGTGTGTGTGTGTGTGTGTGTGTGTGTGTGTAAGATGAGTCCATGTGTGAGGTACACATTTGTGTGTGTGCGGGTGCTGTACAGTATGTGTGTCATGGCCTCGTTTCTGCTTGTCGGCAGCAGCGGCATGACTGAACCTCCTCAGTGTCCCCGTGTGATCCGGTGATCGATACATACCTCTAGAGGTGCCCTTCACACACACACACACACACACACACACACACACACACACACACACACACACACACACCTCCCTGCTCTTCAACACTTAGTGTCTGTCGTCACTGAAGGTTACGGTAACAAACCCAGCTTCTCGCTCACCCTCTTACTCAATGGATCAATCAATTAATATTCACTTCCTCATTCCTCCTCACTCACTCATCTATCACGTCACCAAATGTAGAGTTGCACTCACCAATGACATGACTGACGCAGTCACTCAAACACACACACACACTGCTCACGTGAATGAGTGAGCTCATTCTTCAGTTGACTGAATGACTCACTCAGTAGTCAATGGGTCTAGTTTGTGAATGATTGTACTGCTGAGGAGGACAATTTATTGAAGAGGATTTTACTATTTGTTATTGTCATGTCTGCTTACTGATATTTTGTAAAACAAGGAGTTTCTAAAGGGATCTGGTTGTACGAGGCTGAAATTGTATGGATACAATGAAGGTGTGTGTGAACACGGTTTGCACAAGCATTAAGGGCCAGATGTACGTACATTTGCGAATGTAACGTTATCAGCGCCCAGTGTTGGGAAGGATACTTTTAAAATGTATTCCGCTACAGAATACATGCCCAAAAATGTAATGTGTAACGTATTCCGTTACGTTACTCAATCTGAGTAACGTATTCTGAATACTTGGATTACTTCCACATTGAATTCCATTTTATAAGTGTAGGAATGCGGCCATCACATACAGCTTACTAAACAGGCCTATTCTGGTGTGTTCTTCTGTTCCAACTGGCTGAATGTGTACCTGAACAAGCAGATAGATTAGTAGTATTTGTAGTCCCGAACTGCATACCACAAAAATCTAACTACAGTCTAAGCTACCACGAGTTAATTTTAGCTAACATTAGCTAGCATGTCAAACAGGGCTAGTCAGTCTTTCAACAGCTCTGGGGATAGTAAATCAGCACGTAGGAGAATGTAAAGTCGCACGTCAACTATAAAATAGGTAGGCGTAATTTGGACGCTGAAAGGAGGTTGGTTGCTGGCAAGCAGAGGTTGCACTGCAGTTATATTTCGTTCTCCCTGTTCTTTAATGTTTGAATTTCCAAGCTAGAAACGCATTCCTGCCTTGGCTCTGTTGTGCCGGTTCCGGCTCCATCTCTTCCTCTATCAGTGATCACGCAAATAGCAAATTTTTTCGTTTTCATATTGGGGCTTCTGGAAAATGCATGGATTTGCCTTAATATATTCAGAGAGTGAATAAACTCGTGAAACAGAAGTATCGTCATGTAATCCATTAATTTCAGCAATGTAACTGTATTCTAAATACCAACTATTTAAATTGTAACTATAACGGAATACAGTTACTCATAATTTGTATTCTGAATACATAACGCCGGTACATGTATTCTGTTACTCCCCAACACTGTCAGCGCCATGGCCAACCCGCAGAAAGCGCATGCTGTGATACTTCAGCTTACGTCGTATTTACCAAACCTGGAGTTCATTGGGTAATCGGCGCCTTTCTCCGCCCACTATACCGTAAATTGCGCGCATCTGTCTATCATGGATCAGCCACCAAGTCAGTCAAAACAGCGAAAACAAAGATTTAGCGATAACGAAGTTGATCTGCTTGTTTATGAGGTAACAGCTTGATGTGTGTTATTTCGGCATAAGTGGTGGGGAAATGTATGTATTGACTAGTGCGCTGTAGCAAAGCGTTAAGTACTGGTGCTATGATACGGCTGAGTGCAGACTGCAATATTCCCACTGCTGATGCTATGACTGTTTGAAATGATCCTGATGCCAATATTTGTAATGTAGCGAGGAGTTTAACTGCTGGAATGGAATGTGAACACTGAGTCAGAGATTCTATGTCATCTTTGATTTCTTCCAGTAACTGTAATATTGCATGGCTGCTTAATCTGTAACGCTTAATGATTTTGTGTTCACTCAACTGAAAAAGTGTGATCCTTGTGGCAAAAATCTTTTCAGTTTGTCTCCTGACCTATGTCTTTGTCTTGCTTGGATTACTGCTGCCATTTCACCAGGAGGCGTATGCTAGGAAACCCGCTTGCAGCTGGTTTGAAACTGCTTTTAAGAGGCAGAGAATTTTCACCGCAAAATAGAGCCGTGGTTTCACAGGCAGTTTATGTACATACCGCAGAATACATAATTAGGCGCACTTTACGCTTCCCCTCCAATCTCTTTATGGGAAACTCCCGCTTTCCCATTCACCCTCCCACAAATGCATATGCATGACACGGAAAAGCGTAATTTGCCATTTTCAGTTCCCGTGACAGGCAGTCGCCTGTTTGTACATGCTTTTACGCACACGTTGCGAAACAAATAGGCCTGAAGTGGGCGCAAAAGCGTTAGTACATCTGGCCTAAAAAGCAGGATAATTTACTCTCTGGAGTTTGGTGTATTTCACTGAATACTATAAGCCTCAAAGTCAGCAATTCACTTTCTACTATATTTTCTATTATATAATAATAATACAACATACTAATTGCATACAGTATGTATGTTCTATTTATGTATTGTTTTAGTTGCAGTTAGTGTCTCTCCATTTACTTCGTGCAGTGCATCATGGGAAAATATCACTAAAAAAATCTGTGTTTTTTTGTATACATTCTGACTTTTTTGAGAATACTTTATTATGCCAATTTTCCTATGTGGACATACTCCAACTCCGCTTAGAAATAGTACGTAGTATGGGGCGGCCTGGTAGCTCACCTGGTTGAGCGTGCACCCCATGTACTAAGGCTCAGGACTTACCGCAGCGGCCTGGGTTTGATTCCGACCCGTGGCACTTTGCTGCATGTCCCTCCCTCCCTCTCTCTCTCCCTCCCTCTCTCTCTCTCTCGCTCTCTCTCGCTCTCCCTCTCCCCCAATTTCCTGTTTTAAGCTGTCCTGTCCAATAAATGCAATAAAAGCCCAAAAATAATCTTAAAGAAATAGTATGTAATGTGGAATGAAGAGACTTACTCATTTTTGTGTTCTTTGTCTTCTACTCACTGTCTTGCTCTCTGACACTGCACTAGAAAGGTACATTGTCAAATTGAAATGGAAAGCTTGGTAAAGTATCTATAAATGTATCTGAAAAAGTACTCCTCAGGTTTACTGAATCAATGAATGACTTGGAGATTAATTAATTAATTAAGGTGTGGAATACTATATACTGTACATCATAACTTCTGTATAATTCCGCCTGTCCATGCTCTTTAAGTCGGAAGAACCTCAAAATGGGATTTCAGATGAAAGACGGTTGAGAAATCCTGATTTAACACTTTTAACTTTTGACTCTTCCCTTTTTATGGTGAGGTTTATTGATTTATGTCATTACATCAGTATGAAATTAAGTGATTTTGCTCTAACAGTAGTTTCTATTCAACACTGCATTGGTAATATCAAATCTCAAAAGTTCATGTAACCAAAGATGAACACATTATTTACCAGGTGCCAGCATGGCCACTTATATGCCATTTCAGATTTATAACTCAGGCTTAGCAGCAAATTAAAGTCAGGTCTAGAGGAGGATAAAATATTTACAGTCTATTCACCAGAATGGTCTGCTAACAGTCGTTCAGCCTACTCACACCATTACATCCTTCATTAAATGAGCTGTAGAGGAGAGAATGAGATTTATCCTGCTGCTCTCGGGGCAAACAGGGCACAGTCTCTTTTTCAGACTGACACTCCGTGTTGACATTGGGGGGGGATAAATCCAGTAGGATCAATACAAGCTTTTCGTCTCATTGATTCGCTCATACAACCTCGCCCTCGTCCCACCCGGAGGTTCTTCCGCCATGCTGACCCCTCTCCTTCACCTGTGGACGTCGTTCATTCATCTATCTACATATAGTGCCTATCTATTTCACCGGCTGGAAACGGTGACATTGCACAGTGAGAGCAGCTCTTAGGGGTCTCATGATGTCATGTTTTAAAAAGGGGGGTAAAGGAATAAGGGATTGTAGAAGTTTCATCGTGTGTGTGTGTGTGTGTGTGTGTGTGTGTGAGTGAGAGAGAGAGAGAGACTCCTCACCAAAGCACCAAAACAACTTGGTTAGTGATTGAGAAAGATACTTGTTTGAGTTAAAATCATGTTGCCTACGTCCACTAGAGGGTTTGCCACCTAAGCGTAAACTTTAGTTGTTTTTGTGCTTTTGTTGGAGCGACTGCTGTTGTTTTCCTTGAGCGAACATTCTCAGAAAACCTGTTTCATACACTGTGAATTTCAGACCTCATGACTTTGTATTCTTAGCTGAAAAAATCGGTTTTCCAGGTTTAAATTTTGTCAAACTTTAACCAGTCAGTAACACCAATCTCAGACTGAACAGTTGAGTATGATATAATTGACATGTGTGGATGCTTTCTTTTATTATGAAGACAATGTCGGAGTGAAGCATCACTTTGAGTTTTTTTATGATTGAAAGCCAGTGAGCACTGAACAGGAAGCCGGCCACTCTGACCTTTTACTGCAGCGGTGTTTTGTTTCCATCACTTGATCAGCAGTGGTCTTTGTTTATTTCTGTCCTTGCTCGGGGGTAAATAAGACCCCGCGCTGCCGGAGAGGAGCGTGGGTAATGAGGCTTGTGTCTACATCCAACAGGCCATGGGTCAACTTCGGGGGATACAGGGGAAATGGATATGAAATTGGAGAAATCTATTTATATCATATTATATTCATATATATATATCATATTTGTTTTGCATTACTGTATGTCCTGTCATAGTATCCATGCCCTTCATTATCCTTGTGACTGCACAAAAGAACTTCATAAAACAAAATAACAAAAACAACACAACAAAAATTTAGATCACATAAACAAAACTTAAAATATAAACAAAGTAAATGTACATCAGCAAAACTGGTGGGTTTTTTCAAGTTTTGTGCATAACTTTTCTTTAATATTCTACGTTTCAGGCTAATTTAAAAAACTAAACAGAATACAGTTTAGTATTTCCTAAACTAATTATCTTCATTAATTTAAGTTAATGCCACAATTCCATAATAAAAACTCATTAAAACCATTACCAGGTCGTATTTGGTGATAGTTGGTTAAAGCAATACATGTATTTTAAAAATGTATCATTTTAAATAACATAAATAGTATTTGTACTCTAAAAATGTGTATCATACATCAAAACCCAATTCTCAGTTCAACTTTCCACTTGATTTTATACACAAATTGTGGATGCCGCTGAACATCAAGCCTGACCACGCAGTGTTTTGTGGCCTTTTTGCCTTTCCTTTTTTCTCTTACAGCCTTTAAACATCCATATAAACATACATCAACTGCAGCTTAGTGCCACCAGTGACGGTCTGTGATGGAACGTCTGCTAATTACCATCAGACCCAGCACCCTACAGTAGCTGTGCACTGCTGGGGTTCATTGTATGACTTTGGAACACACCAAAGGTTTGCAGGATTTAAAAGCATTTCTTCTGCCACTCTCTGATACCTCCCTTATTAAACCAGGACAAAAAGCATTGATTTTCATGCAATTATTTTTTCTGCTCCACCACAACTGGATGATTTCTTTCATGCTTTTTAAGTCTGTCTTTTGTTTGTGTGTGTGTGTGTGTGTGTGTGTGTGTGTGTGTGTGTGTGTGTGTGTGTGTGTGTGTGTGTGTGTGTGTGTGTGTGTGTGTGCGTGTGTGTGTGTGTGTGTGTGCGTGTGCGGTGTGTGTTCCTTCATACAGCATGTGCACTCCCCCATACATTGAGTATCTTCACTTTTCTGTTTTTTCTCCCTTTTCTGTGCCGTTTCTAAGTACAGTCTGTGTGTGTACTGTATGTGCATGCACATTGATCAGTCAGAGGATTCTTTTTTAGTTCAAATTGGAGTATTTTCCCACAGCATGCAGACTTGGGGTGATGGGGCAGGGGTTGTGAGTGTTAGTAGGAGTATGTCTCCTGTCCACACAGAGTGGGAATGAAGCAGGTAGTGGGTGGAGGTCTGGCCAAGAGATTAGCATTCATCTGTCTGAGTGATCCCAGAACTGCAGCAAATGCAGGACAAGCCTCTCCTCTGCAGCTCCTCGCGTACCCATTAATGTAAACACAATCAATATGTTTGTTGTGAGACCTGCACAACTAAAAGGAGAGAATGAAACCACAGGACAATGAGGTGGAAATATTGTCTCATTCTCAATGTCCTTCTACTATAACCCATCACATCTTCATGTTCTTTTTCTTTTTTTTTATGTACTTACTGTATCATATTGTATACTTTTGGATTTGGCCTGCCTGGCTCCCAAGCTAATACAGCTGAAAGTTAAAGCAATGCACAAGTACATACACACAAGTCCATTTCCCCTGATGGCTGCTGGAAGCTTTTTATGAAGAAAACAGACAGTATTAAAGTTGATACAAAAACTCTCTAAAACTATGATGTCAATAACGTTTGGAGTTTCCTTCAAATATCTTATTTATTTAACTTCTAATACATGGAATATTAAATCCTATGGATGTTAGGTGTTGTATGCTCTAAAAGATGAGGGGAAACTTGAGTTGATTTTTTTTGTGTGTGATCATGGGCACACCTCTAAAACAGCTGTGGACTATCAGGCAGTTATGTGTCACTTGTGGATATGAGAAAGGTTCCTGTGACCGAAACATTGACTCTTTTTATATAAATCCATATATACAATATATACAATAAATCCATGCAGAGGTAATAAGTACGACGGTGTATTAGGGACGTTGTAGTTTGTGGTAAATTTGCATGAACAATTTTGTTTTTTTATTTCAAGGAACCACATTTCTTAACTTTACAAGGCTGCATCAATATTTTCCTCATCATTTTCTCATACATTTTTAACTAATCTCAGAGAATATTACATTTTTTTCTCAGAATGTTACCCCCCTCCCCCGGCTCCGTAATAATAATTATTTTTACCTACAATGGCCCTAATACGTCGTCATAGATATGTGTGTGCAGGAATTCTTTCTTTGGAATTGGATCTTCGGAGTAATTCCATGCACCACAAATGAGACAAAGCAATTGGTGTACGTGTTGTGTTGCCTTCTATTCACATGGAATATTATATAATTCATGAAGCTATGCTTGGAAATAGTTTAGATAATCTAAGTTAGGTCATCTATAGAAAGCAAAGGTCTCATCTTTTTGAAAAAACTAAATGTGTTGCTTGTATTAACTGTCCATATCTTCAGACAAATCAGAATCCACTACAGCACTTGTTTAAAATTAAACTTTTGTGATTTTAAGTTGAACAATTACTTTGTGAGCACAGAAAAACTACAGTTCCCATGAAAATTGAGCAGCGCGACAGTAGCATACTTTCGTCATGCTAACTTGGTTTCACTCTCTTCTCAAGTCATTTTCAAACTTTTTAGTCAGTCTACTTTAGTTAAGTCTTTTAAATCTCTGCTTTCTAAAAGTGTCTTCACTGTTCAGTCCTGTCTGACATGTCTGAGCCAGAGCCATAGAGAGAGAAGAGTTGAGACACTCTTTGATCTCGCTAGTGGGGTGGTCCCATGGTTCACGTAAGCCTGTATAGTTCCAAAACACGCCACGCTGTCATGTTCATCTATGGGACTGACAGCAGCGATTGTGATATTGAATGGTAAATCTAAATTAAAACACATAGCCAAATACTTGTTTGACTGATATTGCATATTTGTAAATGTCAGTTTTACATTTGGAGTGGTAGGGTGACAACTGAAAGCTATGTATAAGTATTACTTAGATAGGTTTTTAAGTTTGAGGGAAAGCTTCACCTTCGTGTTAGCATGGGTAGCACTAGGCTACTGGCTTTAGTGGCTTAACCTTAACTTTTACCTTACTACATCTCTGTTTTGATATCAAAGACGACTCAAGATGTTCTTTTTTGCGCAACTGGACTATTGGATTTCCTTGATTTTGCTTGTAATTCCGATTCACTTACCCATGGTCAGAGAGCGATTAGAAAGCAGAGTAGCAACAGTCCATTCAGCATTTAGTGTCCAGCCCACTTCTTCTGATGAGGCATGAGTTGACCACACAACCATGATAATTTTAAGACTAAGCCATACACAAAGTATCAAATATATTAAAGAATAACAACTCATTACGCATGGATGAATGAATGAAATAGTATTTTTTTTATTAAACAATGAGCGAGACAACGAGGTGTGTGTGTGTGTGTGTGTGTGTGTGTGTGTGTGTGTGTGTGTGTGTGTGTGTGTGTGTGTGTGTGTGTGTGTGTGTGTGTGTGTGTGTGTGTGTGTGTGTGTGTGTGTGTATCTAACTGGAAAAACAAGAACAAAGTGAAGGAATAGGGATGAATATTGTGTGTGTGTGTGTGTGTGTGTATATACACACACACACACACACACACACACACAAGTGTTAAGAAGAGAGGAATACAGTGGAGAAAGGAGCCAAAAAATTATAATTTGGCACTTAGAAAGAGGAACAATTTAGTTAAACAGAAGTTCACACAAATGTTTAACAGAGACCAAATTAGTGTTTAAATTAATTTGGGAAAGAAATTAGTCACACTACTGTCTGTATAATAAACATTTTAAAGCTCATTATGGCTTATATTTTTTGTGTGGAATAATTTGTATTCATGTAATCCAACAGCCCTTTAAAGATTACCTTGAACTAAACAATAATAGTTAGCATTAAATGATTCCTGTGTTGCTCCTCATTGTCCCGGAGGCCTGCAGTACACCGCGGGACCCCGGTCTATCCCACCAGAGCTGTCCGCCGTTAGGTGCATAGCAGTCGGATAACGTCTTAGCCTGCTCCGCTCTGTGCAGCCCTGAATACATTTACCCCTGGAGATACTGTACCTTCACAGCTGGCGAAGTCGAGCTAACAAACTAGCAAATGAGCTAACGAGCTAAAAAACTAGCAGGCAATCGGTTGTCTACCAAGATAAAAAATATAAATAATTACGCTGTGCACATACAAATAAAGATCAGTCGAATGGATATTTGGAACTATGCGAGACAGCATACCCCGGAGGTAGGCGGCAAAAACCTCTGGTCTGAGCTAATCGCGGCCTCTCGACAGAAGGGGACAGCTGCTGCGTTCTTCTTTTCTGCATGCAACCTCTTACCCGGAAAGATTTTTTAATGGCATAGTTTTTGATCGTCAAGGGAGACCGCAATTCATATTTGATAAGCATTTCAGTGTTGTGTCACTTCTGTGGCTCTGTGCTCAAGTTCACAGGCGTTTTACTCAGAGAAAAATCTGCTTTTGAAGGTTAGGAGCATATTTAAACCTCTGCAAGGTAATTTTTTTATTCTTCCAGTGTGCCAGTTTCTGTATGTGCGTATATTAATATTCTGTCAGTTCTCAAAATGAAGAATAAAGCCAACAAATGTTCTGGCAATTCTGGCGACCTCTGTGAGCTTTTGAGTACATATGTTTTTTGAAGAATAAATTGGTTGGGTGTAGGTATTAGTTTTTTTTTTTTACAGTAACGACTTTCCAACTTAATAATGACAAGCTAAAATAATTGAATCCTTCAATGCTTGATTTTGTCAGACAAAGTGTAGTCAGTACTGTACCTCTGTATGATTGTCATGGTCACAGCTGTGCCTGTCCTCTCTTGTCTTCTCTGCTGCCGCTTCTGGTTTTCCTGCGTGCACTTCCCTGTCTCGGCCATTCCTCACCTGTCCACCAGATGCCCTCTGTGTGCTCCTCTGGCCTTCACACCTGTGACTCGTCCGTAATCAGCTGGGATATGCTGCCTGCCTTCCCAGCTGCTTCTCATCTCCAATTAGTGCTCGCGTTGTCTTTCCCGTGAAATCTGTTTCCTGACGGGTGCTACCTGTTGTTCTTCCTGCTGCCTATTTGTGTCTGCATACAGTGACTGAAGTGCAAATAACATGTTAATCGTCTAAATGATGTGTACATTAAATTCTGTAGAAACTATCTCTGCTTGGATTTTGCTGCTTACAGTGTGTGCGTTGTCAGAACTGTAATCTATATCCACAGCCTTCCACTTCCAGGATTGTTCTGTGGGGCGCCGGAAATTCTGCTGTATGTCCTTCTTTTCGGCCAGATGTCCATTACCTTCCACATTCTTTGTGTTGGAAATTTAAACTCCGGTTGATTTATGAGGACTATGGTTAACTGCTCCTCAGATCTCTGCAGGGTAAATCCAGACCGCTAGCTAGACTATCTGTCCAATCTGAGTTTCCTGTTGCACGACTAAAACAACTTTTGAATGTACACGTTCCACCAAAACAAGTTTCTTCCAAGGCTATTTTGCAGAGGCCTGTTGCGCTGTGCAGCGTATAGCACCGCCCAAGACAATTGTGATTGGTTTAAAGAAATGCCAATAAACCAGAGCATGTTTCTCTCCCATGCGTGATTGCTGTGGGGACTAGCCAGACCCTCCTCCGCAGCGCTGTGGAGGAAGGTCTGGCAACTGTAATGCAAGTTTCAAAAGAATCAGTCAGATTTGACTTTTTACCATGTTTCCTGTTAGGGATTACTATTCTCGTGAAAGATGCTTTTAACAGCTCACTGATAGTGTAATCAGTAACTTTATTAATGACTTAATTAAGAGCTTCATTCCATTTAGGTCAGACAGTTCCAAGGCCCTCGTATTGTCCATGCTGGCTCATTGGCATAGCTCACTAAAACGAATAAGTCGAAATGTCTCCTTCCTGTAAATTTTAGTGTGAATAGAGTGTCCCAGCGTCCCACCACCTCTGAGTGTTCTCTTCTGAGTGTCTGAGAAAAAGGAGCCATATTTTTGCAAGGTTGAGCTGCTTATCCATGCTTGTTCTCATGGCATCTTGTGGGGATTGAGCTCTAACAAAAGAAGCTCAGAAGAATTTGATGGAGCTGTGGCACGGTCCGATCTTTGTTATGTGACTTGTGGGCCCGGCAACATTTGTTCTCCTTCATCCCTCGATATGTGTGGGATGAACGGATCCTTCCCAGGAGAGTCCAAACTGTTTGCTTGCTCTATCCATCTATCTGCTTCATCCTTCTTGCCATCCTTCTCTCTCTCTTGCCAACCTTCTTATTCTTCTGTATCTGGTAAATCTCTTTAATCTTTTTTATTTCTATTGTGTTTAATTTAGTTTTTTCTCCTCTCCTTCCTCCTCCTGTTATTACAGTATTGTTTGTGTGTAGTCATGTGAGTGGAGTATGTACAGGAACAAACCCACACCAGCACAAAATAATGAGCACACACATACTCACACATCAAACAGGGTTGCTTTTTATGAAGCGTTGAAATATGTGCTATTACATGCCTGCCTTCCTAAGTAACTTGCATAAAGCTGAAACCTGAGGCCATGCTATAGCAGTCTCAAGGATGGTAATGTTGGTTGGTCGATTGGTTGATCCATCCGCCACTTTGGTACAAACTGAAATATCTTAACTATTAGATTGATTGGCATGACTCAAAGCACTGCTGTTTACAACACAGAGACACTCGTGTGGCCGTAGACTCTTAGTCTTAAAAGTGCCATGGCATAAAAATGTCACTTTATGAGGTTTTTTAACATTAATGTAAGTTCCCCTAGCCTGCCTATGGTCCCCAGTGGCTAGCAATGGCGATATATGTAAACCAAGCTCTGGGTATCCTGCTCTGCCTTTGAGAAAATGAAAGCTCAGATGGGCCGATCTGGAATCTCCTCCTTATGATGTCATGAGGGGGAAGGTTACCTCCCCTTTCTCTGCTTTGCCCGCCCAGAGAATTTGGCCCACCCATGAGAAAGGGAGAGACATCATGCCTTGAAAACAAGCAAAGCATGGCAGTTGGTCAAGGCCACACCCCCACCCTCCACCTTGCCTCCCCCCCAACTCTCTCCTCCTCAATAGCATTTAAAGCTACAGACACAGAAATGGCACATCCTAAGTAAAGCTCATTGTGGGACTGGCTCTAGTGGCTGTAATTCTGCACCAAGGCTGAATTTCGGGAAAGAGACTTCAAATACAGTATTAGGGGACCACTAAGGCCTATATAAAAACATCCAAAAAGCAGCATGTCATAGGACCTTTAATTAATATATATATATATTTTTTTTTTCTTGGTAATTTATCCATAAAACACCCCCAACAGTACCATAACATAACCGCAGTAAGGATCCATTTTATTTTTTAGTGAAACTAAATTTGGGACCAGTTTTGTTCTCAGTGAGGAAAGCCTTTAAGAATCAACTGGTTTCAGTTTCTAAATGTGTCCCCATTTGCAGTCTAAGACACACACACACACACACACACACACACACACACACACACACACCCCTCCCCCACTCAGTAAGCCAATGACATTCCTCTGTGCGCAGGGTTTCTCTCCAGAGTCACTAGATCACTGTCAGATTAGCCCCCTATTTCCCTCCAGGCATTTGAGGTGCCCCAAGTGTGTCTGTATTTTTCATTGTGTGTGTGTGTTTGTGTGTGTGTGTGTGTGTGTGCGCACACAGGCATGCTTGTGAGTTGAATAGGCAGGGAACATGGTGATTAACACTGGATGTGTGGTTGCTCCCGGCGCTGGCACAGTCATAGGGAAGTGCTGAGCCGTGTAAGCACCTGCTTTATTCCCCCCCAGTGAGACGACAGAATAAAGACATCAAGCGCACCCCTGCAAACTCCCCACCCATCCGCCTCTCCCCATTCTCCTTCACACACTCATATACTGTGTGTGTGTATATATATATATATATATATATATATATATATACATATATATATATATATATATATATATATATATATATATATATATATATATATATATATATATATATATTTATATATACACACACATAGTATACACACACACACATACTGAGCTCTATGTATAAATGGTGTGTATTCAAGCTGAAACTCTGCCAATTAGGAGCACCACATTGGACCTGTGTCTGCATCATCCTTCCAAACATGACCCCCACTGCTGGCCGAGTTGTGCTGGAACGGAACTGTTGTACCACCTTAAATGCACTATTATTCAGATATATGGTCGACTCTGTTCCAGCTCTGTGTGCCACGGGTCCTTGGACCCAACCAGCAGACTTCAGATCACAGTGCCTGAATCCTTGGCTCGTCTTGTAGAGTCTGGCAGTGTGTTTTAAGGCCCTGACACACCAACCAGACGGGCCGACCGTCGGCAGAAAAGGCAGTCGGACTGATCAGTTGGGTCCCAAAGGTCCAAAAAATGCCTCCGAACACACTGAGGCGACGCCGACTTGAGTGTACGCTCTGCGTGTGCGCAAAACGTAATACGTCTCCAGAGCAGCAGGCGGCACTGCTCTGTATTGTTTCCATTAACAGTCTGATTATTTCCCAGAAAATGAAAACCAGCAGCTGATTGGACGAACGCGTCACGTGGTTCTTTTTTCTCCGGAAATTCACAGCCAGACTGTCATGGCGGCTTGTTCAGAATACGATCTCATATTGTACTATAATAGTTCACTGAAACGTGTTTCTGAAAACATTTTAAGCGAGAAATAGGAATCTGTCTTCATTTCAGATCGACAAAGGTTAGTTTAAAAGATTTTCGTCATTTTTTGAGAGGCTCATCCGCTCCCCATTTCCAGGCGAGTCCCGACTGCCCTGTCTCTGAACATGAACATGTCGGGTCGGCCCAAATGAAGGCCGACGGCTCTTCGGACAGCCGACGGCGCGGAACACACCGAACAGACTCGAGTCACCGACCTCGCCAGACGGTCCGACGGACGATTTTCGGGCTGGTGTGTCTCCTCTCTTAAGGAATGAGAGTTTGAATCAAATTAAACAAGTTGAGAAAACACAGAACATATAAATCATGTAGGGATGCTTCATACCAAGTAAAAAGAAAGAGGTGGAATAAGAAGAAGGGGGAGCTTATTCATTGCCAATGTCAGTGCTTACTGGCTTTTTTTTATTTTTCTCTCTTAAGCTGAGGAGACTTGGGGGGGGGGGGGGGGGGGGGATAGGGAATATGCGTAAAAGTTTAAGTCAAGATGAAGAGGGACTCTAGACCAGATGTTCATCCAATTGTACCCAACTGTGTTGAAAAATAGGTCATCCATGCCTAAAACTTCTTAAAACATTGATTGTATGTAGTACTCACCTCCCTAGGCTCTCTATGAAAAGGTTTTCTATCGAATGGCTTTAAGGAGAGCGGAGCTCCTGAAAAATGAAAGCATATCAGTTCAAACAGGCTTTGACAAAGGCCAACGAAAAACAGCAAAAAAGGTTAATTTCTGGGCTGACGGAAATTCAAACAACTATTTTTGCTAAACTATTGCTAAACAAAGCATTATGCGTTCATAACAAATTCCTTCATGCGAGTATAATCCAAAAACGCTTTGCTTAGCAATATTTTAGCAAAAATAGGAATGGATACAAGACACAAGTGTGTGTTTCGGACATTTATAACCTTTTTTCTGTTTTTCATTCAGACTCCATTAAAGTCTCTTTGCACTCATATGCTTTCATTTTTTGGGGGCTGCGCTCTCCTTTCCACCATTCGATAAGATGCCTGTTGTTGGACCATAGAGAGCCTACAGTATAGGGAGTTTAGTACTATATACAATTTACATTGTTTTGGGGTGAACTATTCCTTTAAGTTTATGTTTTAATGACTACCGTCGCTCACCACAGTAGCTACTGTATAAGGTGTTGAGAATCATTGCTGAAATCATGTGTACCTCTTTTTGTTAGCTTGAAGTGGTGGGTTAGAAGGTTAAGGAAGCGAGCTTGGGACCGGAAGCGAGCTTGGGACCGGGAGTTCGCCGGTTCAATCCCCAGACCAGCAGGATTTCTGCAAATGAGAAATTGTTCTCAATCGACTTACCTGGATAAATAAAGGTAAAAAAATATATGGCTATATGTAACTTTCAGTTTGTGTTGATTTCAACGGCCCCTTCGGACAAAAGCGGTAGTGTTTTACTACACCTGCTGTCGTAAAGGTCTAGGAGTTATCGTTACCGGGAGGTCATACAGTTGTGATGAATGTTTTGCTCAGACAGAAAATCAATAAGAGAGTATGTTACAGATGCATCGTTGCATTTCAAGTGTTGCATACGGTAACTTAGCTTACTTTGGATGTATCGTGAGCTAAACCAGGTATCTCTGTCACTGTGTCACCAGCCAAAGCAAATAGATTGTTGTAGTAACCAACATAATAACTTAGATTAATATAGTGCATTTCATGAAACCCAAGCACGCTTTACACAAGTACTGTGATGTGGTGAGAGATGGAGGACCCAGATGCAGAGAGAGGCAGGCAGGCAGGAGATGGTTTGAGCTTGATGATTTTAATAATATCAAAAAAAACAGCAGAACAGAGGCTGGAAAAACCAAGGGACAGGACACAGAGGGATACACACTGGCAGCACGAGGGAAACAAAACAATCTGACACCTGACAACGGAAATACAGGGGCTAAATAAACTAGGTAACGAGAAGACGCAAGACAAGTGACACCAGGGCTGGGGAACAGGTGGAGCACATCAGACAATCACACAGGTGGGAAAACACAAAGTAAAGCTGGATATGACAAGACAGAAAACAGACTATCAAAATAAAACGGGAAACCAAAATACACAATACAGAAAACAGGATACAACACAACAGGGAACAGAAATATACAGAATAAATATGCAAACACAGGGAAAATACAGAAATAAATAATACAGGCAACAGAAACAGGTAACAGAAATGTCCATAGCCATCACAAGTACAGGGGGACAAGTGAAAAGAAAATAGTACGCCAAGACAAACATGGACTAAAAGGAATAAAACATCCGCGCTAAATGGAAGGGGGATGTAATTTAATGTAGTTTACTGATGTACAACCACAACACGCAATCTAAAGTTATTTTATGAATGAAATGGACATATTACATACATGAGGGCCAATTCGGGGACATTTTTGAATCATTTACAATCCCGTAATTGTCTCCATCTGTTAAAAGCCCGACCAAGTGTGACTTGGGTTTTGCCCGTCGTCTTTCACTTTCCCTTTTAGCTTTTAGTTGTTCTTCATTTAATTTCCTTCTTTTCTGTGATGGACCTACCCCAGTATCAGTCATAACTACAGCAGATAACTTCTAAAATAAAATTAAAATACAATTAGGCCTACATAAAGACACCTCCTGCTACCTTTTACCTGCATACTTACTTTTCTGGAGTTAAGCCGAAATCTGTGACCCGTCAGAATGTTTGCTCTGTAGCGCCGTAAATCATTTTGTGACTTCGCAGGAGAAAATCGTTCTTTTCACTGTTAGTCTGGTTTGCTGTTACAGATCATTTATGAACATCAGATGGAACATTACACAGTTTCAGAAACATCAAAAAGTTATATAGTCACTTTAAAGACCAAATACATCTGTTGTTTATGGACTATAGTTCTGCTTTTAGCACAAGTATTCCTGTAAACCTGTGTTTAAAGGGAAATTCTTGTATATTTCAACCTCCTTTTAACCTGAAGTCTCTTTGTATTGATGCTTCTTTTCGCAGCTGCATTTCCTCATGCTGGCTGATGACAGGGGTGTGTTTCAAGTCCACTTCGATCACTTTTACTTTTGTGCATGATGCCTTCCTACTCACCGACGATGACAACGTAGCCAGTAAACCTGCAGCAAAGAATCTGGACTTAACTTGTATCGTTGTCGTTGAGTCTATAGTTTACATCATGATCTGGTTTGGCCAGACTGTGACCGGTGAGGACTGTTGTACCTGATCATTATACAACACAAATGATTGTAAGGACTGCACACTGCACTCACCAGTAGACAGGCTTCAACTTCAAGGAAGTATCGTAGCAATCAGGAAACTCACAATTCAGTTTTTTTTTTCTGCGGGCTGCCAGATGTTGTAATGTATGGTTTGACATTATTTTGAAAAGCACACTTATGACCCAATATATTTGATTTCAGACATTCAATTATACACTTGTTCTGCACTTACAATTTTTTGCATCTACGTTGATTAAGTTATTACATTTTTTTAGATTGAATACTATTGTGATTGTCTGAACCACAAGACTTTCATTCACTTATAAATGATGGCTTCCTCCCATTCAGTCAGCTTACCATTGTCAGGCTGCTTTCAGAACCCCTCCAACCCTCAGTTGAGGGCCTTATTGTCTTGCAAGGCCAGTGAGCCTGTGGTAGCATCTGGTGCGTGCAGGCTGCAAAAATAGATGAATTGTGGAGTCTTGTAGCATTAGCTTAACCTGCATGCAATTTGAAACTACAGGAAGACAACCCAGTTGAAACTTTTTAATAGCTCTTTGATGTCAATAACAGACAAGGAACTTTCATACCTTTGACAGGAGTTACAGATATCTACTAATACTATTCTAATTGCTATGAGAACCTGGGCTAACAATGTTATTGATGGTGCTTAAAAGAATAGTTCAACATTTTGGAAAATATGCTTATTTTCTTTTTTCTGCTGAGAGTCAGATGAGAAGATTGATACCTCTCTCACATGTATACCTTAAAGAGTACCTTAAGTGCTATACTACTACTATGTGTGCAGTGGATAATACTATTTATATCATATTTTAATAAATAAAGAGTTATTTCAACAACTTCTTAATTTGGAATAGTTTTGCTTTTCTTTTTTTTTTTTGGTGCGCAGACAGAATTGGTGAACTGCAGGTTATGTGTCATGCTGAGCAGAGCTCTGTTCAGAAGCG
Source organism: Zingel zingel (assembly GCA_023566125.1). Classification (NCBI taxonomy): domain Eukaryota; kingdom Metazoa; phylum Chordata; class Actinopteri; order Perciformes; family Percidae; genus Zingel; species Zingel zingel. The sequence goes on along the minus strand of CM042329.1, from coordinate 25,125,404 downwards.
CTGACGGTGATACTCGGGCACTGGAGGTCTCTCAAGTGTCGCCTAGAGCTATGACCACATAATTTGATATAGCTGCAGTGGTGAGAATGAAGAAAAAAAATAACACAAACGGCAAACTTTAATTATGCTGCTCTGGCTAAGAGTGGAGTCTCGAGGTCAGTAAATCTCATCATTTTGTACACAAGACTTTCAGGAGTTTGTTTATCAGGTTAATCCTACAAGGAGCTAGAAGATCCCATGTAGGCCTGCACGATTTGGGGAAAAATATGAATCACGATTTTTTTTTTTAGCTCAGAATTGATATCACGATTCTCTGCCACGTTTTTTTCTCACGAAGTGTAATGTTTATTGCAAACATGAACCATGACAAAACAAAACAAATTGGCAGTACCAAACTTTTTTTGGCACCTATAGCACATTGCGCATCACCACAAGCCTGTAAACACAGAGGCTTCAATGAATAAAGAAAATAAAGTACATACTGGCCATTTAAGTACAGAAGGCTACCAAAAATAGTGACATAACACATTGAACTAAATATGGCCCTGCTACAGGCTCTATCTGAACTCCTTGAACATGTCTTTACACAATTAAAACATGTCAATCAACATCCTGCAGCTACAGCTTCAGTCTCTAGAGAAATTGAGTTTGTCAATTGCCAATTTAAGTACAGTATCAAAAACAGATCGATTTCTTAGCACACTCATTAGCTGCTTGCATTTCATGTCTTCATCTATCCTATGAAAATAAAGGCCGAAAATGCCCCCAAAAAAGAAATTAAATCGCGAACATGGATGAATCGAGATCACGATTTTATAACGATTAATCGTGCAGGCCTAATTCCGCGTGCATCCTCTCGCTGTAATTAAAGTAAGATCTTTCTTCCCCTCAGATCTCTCCTCATGACATTTCTTCAAGGGTTACTTCAACAGCCATCACCAGACTTGTCAGTCTGTAGTCAAATGATCTCCCTTGCACAGAAACCGTGCTTAAAATTCCCTCTCCCTTGTCAATCACTGATGGCTGCATCAGATTAGACTTTTGTCTGAGCTGAGACTGAACTTGGTGGAGATCAGTGGTGTCAAAGAATTCCCCTGGCCTCCCTCCATCCCCAGAAGGTCACTTTGCTGCAGGCTCTCTTTTCCTTTCTCTGGCTCTAAGAGTTACAGGCAAGCTAATGTGCCTGACTAATGAGAGAGAGAGAGAGAGAGAGAGAGAGAGAGAGAGAGAGAGAAACGGGGAGAGGGCAAGGGGAAAAAAGCAGCCAGCCGATTAGCTTCACATCTGATTTAAAATGTTAATCTGTTGTCGAAAGTTGAACTCTGTGTTGTACCAATGATCTTTCTGTATTACTGAGCAGCACAACATGTTCTGCCACTGTCGCTGCTTTTCTTGTGGACCAGATTTCTCCAGAAAGCTGATCAAAAGCTGTTTATTCGCCTGTGTGTGTTGCACCACCACTGTGCAGATTTCGTCTTCGTCTTTGTTTGTGTTTGTTTCTGTGTTTGCACACAGACACACACACACACACACACACACACACACACACACACACACACACACACACACACACACACACACACACACAAGCATGTTTCTCTCTGTCACTTTAATCATTTGTAGAGTGAGGCCATGGGCAGAAGTTAGTGGTGACCCACCCACGCTTATTCTGTCTGTGTGTGTGTGTGTGTGTGTGTGTGTGTGTGTGTGTGTGTGTGTGTGTGTGTGTGTGTGTGTGTGTTATGCATCCTTCTCCCTTGTGCTACAGTCCTGCTCCACTGCTAATGACCAAGCAAAGCACCTTAATGACAAGTAACACATACTCCCTGCTGTTCTCTGAGCCACAACGAATAAACGAATACATTTGTCAAACACAGAAAGTATCGTAACCCCTTTTAAAAACGAAAAATAAATCAGTGAGAACACTGAAAAGCATGAGCTGCAACGTGCCAATAAGATTCCACAGCTCTGTCATTGAGTGAAGTAATCTCCTATCACTCAGATCTGCTTGGGTCGTTGATGGACAGGGGGACGAGGATCACAGCTGCGCTCTGCAAGACGAGAGTGAATAGTAAAATCAGAAATTGTTTGTCTTTTACTGCTAATTGCTCATTAAAACCGGTCAGAGGCAGCAGGAGCCCTTTGATAAGAAGCAGCACAGTGTTTGCTTTACTTCTCTAAGTGCTGGCATCTGGTAGGCCCAATGTGTGAGTTGGCTGCAGACAGCAAGAGATTGTGTTGATTTACCCTATTCAAAATGTATAACTTTCTATCACTTTCATACCGCCATTATTTTGTGCGTGGCTAAATGTTTACTCAGTTGTAATCTGGTTTATCAGTGTTCAGAGCTGCTCAGGCTTTGTCTCAAGCAAATACTTTGTTAATAAGCAGCACCTGTCCTCTTCCATCTCTTACATGAAACACATTAATTGCTCCAATGCTTGGAATGTGCATGTGCGTAGGACTGCATGAGCGCAAGAGAGTGTGTGTGCGCGTGTGTGTGTGTGTGTGTGTGTGTGTGTGTGTGTGTGTGTGTGTGTGTGTGTGTGTTTTTGCGTGTGTGTGTGTGTTTTTGCGTGTGTGTGTGTGTTTTTGCGTGTGTGTGCGTGTGTGTGTGTGTGTTTGCGTGTGTAGCCCACGCTCTAACACTACATGTGTGTAACAAGGGCTGTATTGTATTTAAAGACAAGGCTGTATTGCATAGGTCATTTCCCTCCGTTCCTCCAGAGCACAGTATACCCGGACTGAAGCCGAGATTGAGTTCAGCTCATTTTTCAACTCTGCCTCATGTCCAGGTTTTAATAAAGCCAGTCGAAGGGTTGGGAGAATTAGTGGGCTGTTGGGTGGAAGCTGGAGAGGGCGGGGGAGGTGGTGGTGGTGTGAAAGGCACGAATTCCAGCGTCGCTTGGTGCTGGTTTGGGATCTCATTAGTGCCGTGTTGTACTGTCACACATATGCGTCTACTTGCTCAATCATAGCCAGCAAAGACGTGTTTAAATCCAAAATAAGTTTCGGGCTACAAAGTCTGATTTATGGGGGGTGCGACCTAGGAAATACCACAGACCTCCGTCTCGTCACCCCCATTTTTTATGTTTGGAGATCGTTGCTTGTTGTTTTTTTACTCCATTATACTGACCTTCCTCTCCTTTCTCTCTATTCCCGACTCTTTCCCTGTTATTTGAAGGCCTTCCGAATGACTTTCTTTCTCTTTCTCATTCTTCTCCTCTTTTTCAGTTTCTCTTTTTCCCTCGCCTGCTATTATTATTTTAAAGCACCTTGAATGTAGAGTAAAACAATGAATTCATGGTGAAAAAAAGCAGGAGAACAAAAAATATAAATCTGTTCATAGCGAGACATGTACATTATCCAGAGTAACCAGGACACTTTGTCTGGAAAGAGATGTTGCTGCTGATTTTTTTTTTAGTGCTTGGAGTTCGTCAAAGAAAATTACATTCACCTCCATTTTATTGGGGTGGCCGTAGAAATATTAAAGACTATATTAAAGACTATCACCCTGAGAAATAAAATCAAAAGTGAGAAAAATATTTTTGTGATTTGGTTCAACATGGTGTACCTTTACCCTTAGCTTTTATTTTATTATTAAGTAGTTGTACAGGAGCTTTTTCTGTTTTCCCACCATTTTTTCTCATCACGTCATTTTAAATATCTAGGAATTCCTCGCAAAAACCTTACATACTGAAAGTCCTTATGTAACAAATGCAGCATCTTAAAAAAAGAGAAAGCTGTAAGACGTTCCACTGCAAGCTTGTCAAATTCATATTAATAAGATGAGCTGGGTTATTCCTCTTTCACTGCGAACATGATCTGCAGTTCAAACCATGAAACAGCCTCTCATTTGGCCCTCTCTACTGTAACAGTGTGTACCTACAGTATCTCTTTTCCATGTACATCAGTATCCTCCGCACTTTCATGAAGGGGCCTGACTATCCTCTAAATCTGCAGGGTTTGATCATTAGGACGTACAGGAGGAATCAATCCGCTGAGTGAATTCACATCACACATACACCTCCAGCTCTCATCAAATGACCTTGACTGCTTCTGCAGCCGCCGCCAGCATCACTCGGTTTTAGATGAGAGTCTAAGTATGATGGTAAGATATGTGATGTGCAAATGAAGTATGGTATTGCACATCAGCGGCTTCGAAGAGTTAAATTCAAGCAGGCTAATGAATGTGCCATGCTGACTAATTTAAAGTTCAGCTCCCACGTAAAGGTAATGATAGTAGCTGCACACTTCCACCAGTGACTGCAGTCCACGGTTGCCGACTTCAGGTCAGACATCTGCAGTTTATGTGAGAGGACATGAGGGTGGTGGCAGGTTGTCTCAGAGCTCTTAGTTAACGATGTGTAGTTCGCCACGCTCGGGTCCTGATGATGATTATCTCATCAGCGTGACACTGCCTGGTGTCCTGTGTCAGCTCCCAGAATGCAAAGGACTCATGGAATTACAGAGAGACGCAGCTTTTCACTTGCGCTGTCACCTCACTGAATGCATGCATAGACACTAAAACGCGCTGTCACAGTGTGATACTGCAGGTCTCTGCTCCTGCCAGCTCGGCAGCTTTGTTAACTCCCCTATCCATATGCAGTACATTCCGCTAATAAAACGAGTGTCACCTGCGTGTGACTGAGATATTTCTGTAGGTGAAGATGCGATATCCATAGCCAGCAGTTCTGAGAATGCAGGTGGTTTGGAGGTAGAGATGAATGTGCTTCAGACTGGGGCAAATGTCGCTGTTACACAACTGAAGAGTAATAACCACAATAAGGGGCCAACTCGGTGTATTTTCCCTCCTCTGCTGCTCTGTGCAGGAGACTGGGCAGAGTTTCAAAGCCTCCTCTTTTCTCTCTCTGACTCAGTCGGAAGGAGAGAGAAGAAAAAAAAAATTTCACACAGGAAATTCATCATTCTGTGTCCTGAATGTGGACTTAAAGATTCTAGGAGTGAAAGACTATTGTGACGGTTCCGTACAGTGTCACTCCTTGCATGCCATGGTCATACTCCCTAAATTGTTGTCACTATTCATGCCCTTACACTGTTTGACATTCCCCTGAAACACTGATGCCTTGTACGCATCAGTGCCGGTGTGACCCATGTGGGGCCGGATTCAAAGTAGCCTACTTGTTTATCTATGCATTTACTCCTCTATTTATTCACCTTGTAATTTATTTATCCGCACGTTTAGTTTTTTGAGTACATGATCCACGGTTCTGGAGCCGGGGAACATGCATGCTGCAGCAAGATGTCGGGTTTGTTTTAACTAGGCTCATTAGCGGCAGAATGCGGCACCGGTTAATTAAAATAATTCCCTGTTATAGCGGCTGCTTTGGTCAGCCAAACGATACTGGGGGACTGCTATGCAGCACAGACTGCTTTCACTCGGTGAACGGTGCTCCTCGACCACAGCTAGCACCTAATTAGCGCTGGAGGAGGAATATTTTTTCTGCGAATTAACATGCCGCACAGGAGAGAAACGCGCATAGAATGTTTAACCATTTCATAATTAGTGAGAATCAAAAAGCTGCTTGTTTAGTGGCGGACTTAGCGTTAATTTCTTTGGGCGTTGCATACTCGCTGAGAGGAGGGCCTCCCTATATTCTCCCATGACCTCCACTGCACCCATTCCAGCATGAAAGCAGGTGGGGATGTTACACAGGTTAGAGGGCAACAGAGGTAAATATCTTATAATCCACATTCAGATCAAAACTCAGAGGTCCACTCTAATGAATGCATTTGGACAAGCCATAATCCAACGTAATAGGAATGGATCCAGCAAACACTCTGCTCATCAAGTCCCTCCGTTGAATAACATTAAAAACCAAACAACCTTCAAAATACATATTTAAAACCCTAGGGTAAGCTTTTACACATGGTTATGCTGACAGGCCGAGTTTTGAAACAAAATTTACCACACTAATATTTGATTGGATTCATGCTGGGCAGCAGGATGGTTGCAGTTGTAGGCTGTTTAAATTTAGTATATTTAGTTTATACGGCGTTTTCATCTTATAAAACTCAAATACACCTAACAATAATAAAATAAACAACAAGTAATTACTTTTGAAGTAGTGACAAGCAAGTTTAAGCTGACGGAAAAGGTGTAGGCTGAAGCCTTAGCTTATTACACTCACCCTTTTTAAATTAATTATTTTGTACAGTTCCCTTAAGATGTATACACTGAAAATAAAAGAAACCAAACTATATGTATGCATATTATACATACCACAGTGACTTAGGATCAAATTTAAAGCACAGGTTCACATTTTTCCAAGTTTTCTGTACAGTGAGGAAAATAAGTATTTGAACACCCTGCTATTTTGCAAGTTCTCCCACTTGGAAATCATGGAGGGGTCTGAAATTGTCATCGTAGGTGCATGTCCACTGTGAGAGACATAATCTAAAAAAAAAATTCCAGAAATCACAATGTATGATTTTTTTAACTATTTATTTGTATGATACAGCTGCAAATAAGTATTTGAACACCTGTCTATCAGCTAGAATTCTGACCCTCAAAGACCTGTTAGTTTGCCTTTAAAATGTCCACCTCCACTCCATTTATTATCCTTAATTAGATGTACCTGTTTGAGGTCGTTAGCTGCATAAAGACACCTGTCCACCCCATACAATCAGTAAGAATCCAACTACTAACATGGCCAAGACCAAAGAGCTGTCCAAAGACACTAGAGACAAAATTGTACACCTCCACAAGGCTGGAAAGGGCTACGGGGAAATTGTCAAGCAGCTTGGTGCAAAAAGGTCCACTGTTGGAGCAATCATTAGAAAATGGAAGAAGCTAAACATGACTGTCAATCTCCCTCGGACTGGGGCTCCATGCAAGATCTCACCTCGTGGGGTCTCAATGATCCTAAGAAAGGTGAGAAATCAGCCCAGGACTACACGGGAGGAGCTGGTCAATGACCTGAAAAGAGCTGGGACCACCGTTTCCAAGGTTACTGTTGGTAATACACTAAGACGTCATGGTTTGAAATCATGCATGGCACGGAAGGTTCCCCTGCTTAAACCAGCACATGTCAAGGCCCGTCTTAAGTTTGCCAATGACCATTTGGATGATCCAGAGGAGTCATGGGAGAAAGTCATGTGGTCAGATGAGACCAAATAGAACTTTTTGGTCATAATTCCACTAACCGTGTTTGGAGGAAGAAGAATGATGAGTACCATCCCAAGAACACCATCCCTACTGTGAAGCATGGGGGTGGTAGCATCATGCTTTGGGGGTGTTTTTCTGCACATGGGACAGGGCGACTGCACTGTATTAAGGAGAGGATGACCGGGGCCATGTATTGCGAGATTTTGGGGAACAACCTCCTTCCCTCAGTTAGAGCATTGAAGATGGGTCGAGGCTGTCGAGGGTCGATGGGTCTTCCAACATGACAATGACCCGAAGCACACAGCCAGGATAACAAAGGAGTGGCTCTGTAAGAAGCTTATCAAGGTTCTGGCGTGGCCTAGCCAGTCTCCAGACCTAAACCCAATAGAGAATCATTGGAGGGAGCTCAAACTCCGTGTTTCTCAGTGACAGCCCAGAAACCTGACTGATCTAGAGAAGATCTGTGTGGAGGAGTGGGCCAAACTCCCTCCTGCAGTGTGTGCAAACCTGGTGATAAACTACAGGAAACGTTTGACCTCTGTAATTGCAAACAAAGGCTACTGTACCAAATATTAACATTGATTTTCTCAGGTGTTCAAATACTTATTTGCAGCTGTATCATACAAATAAATAGTTAAAAAAATCATACATTGTGATTTCTGGATTTTTGTTTTTAGATTATGTCTCTCACAGTGGACATGCACCTATGATGACAATTTCAGACCCCTCCATGATTTCCAAGTGGGAGAACTTGCAAAATAGCAGGGTGTTCAAATGCTTATTTTCCTCACTGTATGTACATTGATATATCACATCACAATACAGTCTAATTCCAATGTAAAAGATGGAGGAATAAATTCAGTCCTTGTTCAAAACATGGATTCAGCCAAAGCTATATGAGGCTTCACCTGTCAGTCAAACTGAGTGAATATCTTTCAAAGTCTTCAAAGACTTTTTGAATGAAATTCCTTTTTTGTTTGATTATCCCTCCACTGCAGATTACCACTTTTGCCCTAAAATGATTAACTTAGGAAGACACCTACGTGATTTGACTAATTCAGACTGTTGAAGCCTCATTACCTTCATCTGAACTTTAGAATGTTTTTTGTCCCCCATATTTTACACTGGGATGACACTAGGATAGGACCTTCTCACAGCCAATATGGACAAGTGACACCAACCGAAAACCTCTTATAATGTACGTACAGTATGGGCATTGTGAACCTTTTCTTTAAAGATGTTTAAAACACAGCCCTATTTATTAACCCATAAATTCCTCCCTAAGATCTGAAAAAAGGCGGTGTACAGTAAATGGAGAAAGCAATAAAAAAAAAAAAGCTATCATTTTCTAATAAGGCATACTTTATGCAGGGCTTAATGACTTAGAACAAATGTCATCTTATTAATACTTTATAGGTAGTTAACTATTTGTAAGCGCAACTCTTAGGTTGCCAAATTGTGAAAACTGCTTTTCGCTGGTGTGTATATACTGTAGCATGTTTAGCATGCTCTTCAAAGTGTATTGCAATTGAATAAAGTCGGGGACTCTCAAGACTAGGGTTGGGTACCAAAACGCGGTGCCAATAGGGCACCGGTTCCGACGTAAACGGTAGTAATGAGAGTGAATAATAACGAAAATTTTGGTTCCTCATTTCGGTGCCTGACATTTTTTTTCAGAAGCATCGCTGCACGTTACCGTTTGCTAGTAGCTAGATTAAACACAATACTTAAAATGCTGACAGCTTACGTTAAGTGATGTAAAGTGTGACTGTATTTCCCTGTAGAGGATTCCAACACTGGGACGTAACCATTGACAGTTAAAGAAGTGTACAAAGTGAGGCCGTTGTTTTCTACGGAGACCAGTGAAGTATATTAGAAGCACTTTTCCGGTGAGGGCTGAGCGTTACTGCGCAGCCTCCAACTGAGCTTGACTACGTATATATGACGTAAGCAACCTGTCTGAAAGTTGTAAGTCTTCTGGTAGCTGTGCCAAGAGAAATCGCAATCATTCCGAATATTGCAGAGACGGAGAGCGTAGGTATATGTAAGGAGATAACATGGGCACAGGCTAATTGTTGCTAACTAAAATGCTAGTTAACATTAGTAATCAAACTTAAACAGCTAATGTAAGTTGAAACTGCCTGCGAGCTAAAAATATAGTACTATACCTCTACCTCTAATTCCTCTACTATGCGACAGTAAGTCCTGTGGTTATGACACAATCGTTAGCCTATTTTTACAAAAACACTGTTTTAAAAGTATCGATTTAGCACCGGTGTCGGAAAAAACCCAAACGATACCCAACCCTACTCAACACTTTTTTTTTTCAAATGGTCAAAATCAAAGTAGCCGAAGCCAAACTATATTTTTAGTCTCTAATACGGATCAAGCTCCAAAAACACTGGATCCTACAATCCCCATAATGGAGTCAATAGTGTATTTTTCCATCTCCATGCCCAAACTGAGCTAACTTTAATGACATGATTATTATTATTACAGTAGTGATGTTTGCTTTTTCTCAGAATTGACAAATCTCCTCCAGAGCCACAGTGTCCAAAGGACAATTCAACCTCTTACCCACTGGAAAAGAGCCAAAGAGCTTTATGGACCAAAATATATTTATTAAGCACTTACTAACATTTACAACTGCAGACTTGATGGCTTGTTATTTAGTGAGTAAATGATTGTTAATGGGTCTCTTACTTACTTCCTCTGAGGTTGAAGTACTAAAAAAAAAACTTTTTTTTACTACTTCATGATTTCACGTTTGTTTCATTTACATTACAGTTTATGCAGCGCAAACACATTCCCCTGTGTGTGGGCTATGGGGTATTGTGCAGATTAATGGAGGTCATGCTACTGTAATCAGTTCATAAACTGGAATCATTGCCCAGTATTCCCTAAGATGATATTTGTTGTCTATATGAGATAACTACTGTGACTAATACATTGCTTTTTCCATCAGAAAAGTCTCTTTTTCTTTCCCCCTGTTTCTCTCTTTTTGTCTCTTTGTGTAGAGCTGTACCAACATTGTCACATTTTAACATATTGGTTGTGAGGAGAGTGGGTGGGAGCGCAGACTCTTCTTATGAATCTTTTTTCATCCGTCTATTTGCATGGTGATGTTTGTTCTCAGCATGCTTATCTAGTCAACAGTAGTAAATCCTGAGTTGTGTATTTCAGAGACCCGGGGATCTTTTGATCAGACCAGCGTTGCCTGCTGAGATCCCTTCGCAACCCTACCGAGGCTTGTTTGCTGCTGCACACACTGTATGCACAGGCTACTGCTGCTAGAGTAGCAGGGGTTTGTACTGTATGCTTTTACACACACTCAAACACACCTGTGCATTAACATTTCTCACATAGGAACAAAAAATTTTCTTTCACATTCTGATAATGAAAGCAAAAGCATGAAAGTACACATGGCCTACACACCCACATGCATCCATTCATAGTGGCTTGAAAAAACATACTACCATCCGACGTTACCATGCACTCTGTGGGTTTGACACACACGCGCACACACACAAGCTCACTCACTGACACATGAAAGCAGACACAGAGACAAGCAGCCTCCGCGGGCCTCGGGGAGCTCTAATGGCCTTGTAGAGTGCAGTCAGGGAGAGTGAGGGTGAAGAGCAGAGCAAGGTGAAGGCGCACAGCTCCACTTCCAGTTATACACATACACACACGTGAACATCTGTGTGCTTAGACACATTGTACACCAGCACAGTGGAAAGTACAACCACAGAGAAAGCGCACAACTGACAAACATGCCACTACAAGCAGAATTCAGCGCAACACACACTTTCTCTGTCTCGCACACGCAGACACACTGCATTGCTACAGTCAAGCGGTCATGTCCTGATGAAGCTGCTGTTTCTAAAAGGAGCAGAACATGAATTATGCAGGTTCGTCTTCACATGAGGGGGTTTTTCTCCTTCTTCGCCGCATTCCTCTAAGCCAGCTGTTCTCTTTTTCTCCTCTGACTTTCCTCTAGTCTCTCTTTCACTCTTTTAAACTCATCTTCTCATCTCAAACACTTCTATCTTTTTCACTTTAAATCATGTTTCCGCAAAAAAAAATGTAGTCTCGCTCCTGTATGCTGCCCCCGGGCTCCCAAGGCTTCTCCTTTTCTGCTCTCTGCTGCACCCACTAACCCTTTTTCCTTCTCTTTATCTTGGTCTAGATGTTGCTAACACACACTCTCTTCTTTGCTCTCTCTCTGTCCCGCACTGTGTCTCTGTATTTCTGCTCACTTATCCACATGGATGGAGTGCTGAGCAGAGGAAGGGAAGAGGGACAGTGCTGCTCCAGTCGTATCGGATTCTCATAAGTGTGTGAAAGAAGAGAAGCGGAAGCCCTCCAGATTGTCGTCAGCCCATGCAGCTCAAGTTTCCCTACTAAAGAGGCCTGTGACAAATGTCCAGAACTGTGCAATGTTTGTTTGTTTGCGTAGAAGGTGGTGTGTATTTGTGTCAGTGTGGTGACAGAGAGGGTGAGAGAAATTAGATTTTTACACATTATCTAACAGCTACAGTACATGATTTTATATATATATATATATATGTGTGTGTGTGTGTGTGTGTGTGTGTGTGTGTGTGTGTGTGTGTGTGTGTGTGTGTGCGTGTTCGTTACTGGGTTGATTAACCCCTCGCAGCATTGAAGAAATACATATTTTAAATTCCAACAGAAATATCTACCCTGTTACCAGAGTAACAAGGACATCGACACTGTGAACAATTGTCACTGGAGCTAGACCCTGAGAAAAGTGTTCACACTCAGTTGTTGTGTGGATTATCATGAATAACAGGGACACTGTCTCTGGGAATACATGTTGCTGTTATAATTAAGTTTAAGGCAATATCCTATGTTCTATATTTTTTTATTGTCTACAAATCCCATGAAAGACCTAAACCAACAATGTGTTTGTACGTCTCGCAGCAGAGAGCCGTAGTGAAACTTGAACTTCAAAGAAAAATCACAATCAGAATCACATAGACGTGTAATAATGCATGTCACTAAAATTCCAGCCTTGAAACATAGCATTGCTCTGATAGTAGCTTAAAAAAAAGAACACTCTAATATCTTTTATGTAATATTTCTGTTTTTAGCAGCTTTTAACGGACACCACTTCCCACAACTTAATTCAACTTTATTTAAAGTGCTCATATTATGCTCATTTTCAGGTTCATAATTGTATTTAGAGGTTGTACCAGAATAGGGTTATGTGGTTTGAGTTTCAGAAAACACCATATTTTTGTTGCACATTGCTGCAGCTCCTCTTTTCACCCTGTGTGTTGAGCTCTCTGTTTTAGCTACCGAGTGAGGCATCTCACTTCTGTACCATCTTTGATGGGAGTCGCACATGCGTAGTAAATACTGCTAGCTTGTCAGTAGCAGAGCATGAGGGCGTGCCACGCTAGCAGCTAGGCGAGCATTTTAACGTGTGTTACAAAGTGAAGTAAAGGCTGGACTACAATAGAGCTGTTTGGAGCAGTTTGTGAACAGTGTTTTCTCTGGAAGATGGTAAGTCCCTTTGGGGTGGACTTTGGGCTTTTTCACTTTGTAAACCTATAATGTGCACAAAAAGATATATAACACAATAAAGGAAAGGGAAAAGCCAAAAAGCACAATATGAGCACTTAAAGACCTTTGAGGGGTTAAATGTCACCAGCTTGATAAAAGTCGACACCATTTTCATTTGGGCAATACACTGGTTTATAACTAAATACTTGCAATATTATTGACATTTCCATCAACCTCTGTTGTACTTTGTTTAGTGCTAATTAGCAAATGTTAGCATTCCAACACTCTAAACTTAGAAGGTGAACATGGCGAACATTTGACCTGATAACCAGTGTTGGGCAAGTTACTTTAAAAAAGTAATTAGTTACTAGTTACTTCTTCCAAAAAGTAACTAAATTAGTTATTCAATTACAAATTATGAAACTAACTAGTTACTTCAGAAAGTAACTATTGTGTTACTTTCAAGTACATTTTTAAATGCTCAAATGTGACCACACCTCCACCTACCCCTCTTTAAAGGAACTTAAAATACATGTGCATGTTCAATTATTTATGATAAATCTGAATATTACAATGAAATGGACATTTAATACAATATATTAACAGAAACAATGTACACAAATCTAAACCATTTTAATGTTGCTGTGGGACAAAGTGAAACTAGCCTCCAATCAAATGCCTTGTATATACAGTGCCTTGCGAAAGTATTCGGCCCCCTTGAAATTTTCGACCTTTTGTCACATTTCAGGCTTCAAACATAAAGATATAAAACTGTAATTTTTTGTGAAGAATCAACAACAAGTGGGACACAATCATGAAGTGGAACGAAATTTATTGAATATTTCAAACTGTTTTAACAGATAAAAAACTGAAAAATTGGGCGTGCAAAATTATTCAGCCCCCTTAAGTTAATACTTTGTAGCGCCACCTTTTGCTGCGATTACAGCTGTAAGTCGCTTGGGGTATGTCTCTATCAGTTTTGCACATCGAGAGACTGAAATTTTTGCCCATTCCTCCTTGCAAAACAGCTGGAGCTCAGTGAGGTTGGATGGAGAGCGTTTGTGAACAGCAGTTTTCAGTTCTTTCCACAGATTCTCGATTGGATTCAGGTCTGGACTTTGACTTGGCCATTCTAACACCTGGATATGTTTATTTGTGAACCATTCCATTGTAGATTTTGCTTTATGTTTTGGATCATTGTCTTGTTGGAAGACAAATCTCCGTCCCAGTCTCAGGTCTTTTGCAGACTCCATCAGGTTTTCTTCCAGAATGGTCCTGTATTTGGCTCCATCCATCTTCCCATCAATTTTAACCATCTTCCCTGTCCCTGCTGAAGAAAAGCAGGCCCAAACCATGATGCTGCCACCACCATGTTTGACAGTGGGGATGGTGTGTTCAGGGTGATGAGCTGTGTTGCTTTTACGCCAAACATAACGTTTTGCATTGTTGCCAAAAAGTTTGATTTTGGTTTCATCTAACCAGAGCACCTTCTTCCACGTTTGGTGTGTCTCCCAGGTGGCTTGTGGCAAACTTTAAACGACACTTTTTATGGATATCTTTAAGAAATGGCTTTCTTCTTGCCACTCTTCCATAAAGGCCAGATTTGTGCAGTATACGACTGATTGTTGTCCTATGGACAGAGTCTCCCACCTCAGCTGTAGATCTCTGCAGTTCATCCAGAGTGATCATGGGCCTCTTGGCTGCATCTCTGATCAGTCTTCTCCTTGTATGAGCTGAAAGTTTAGAGGGACGGCCGGGTCTTAGTAGATTTGCAGTGGTCTGATACTCCTTCCATTTCAATATTATCGCTTGCACAGTGCTCCTTGGGATGTTTAAAGCTTGGGAAATCTTTTTGCATCCAAATCCGGCTTTAAACTTCTCCACAACAGTATCTCGGACCTGCCTGGTGTGTTCCTTGTTCTTCATGATGCTCTCTGCTCTTTAAACGGACCTCTGAGACTATCACAGAGCAGGTGTATTTATACGGAGACTTGATTACACACAGGTGGATTCTATTTTTCATCATTAGTCATTTAGGTCAACATTGGATCATTCAGATATCCTCACTGAACTTCTGGAGAGAGTTTGCTGAACTGAAAGTAAAGGGGCTGAATAATTTTCCACGCCCAATTTTTCAGTTTTTTATCTGTTAAAAAAGTTTGAAATATCCAATACATTTCGTTCCACTTCATGATTGTGTCGCACTTGTTATTGATTCTTCACAAAAAATTACAGTTTTATATCTTTGTTTGAAGCCTAAAATGTGGCAAAAGGTTGAAAAGTTAAAGGGGGCCGAATACTTTCGCAAAGCACTGTATATATATATATATATGTGTGTATGTATGTGTATATGTATATGTGTGTATGTATGTATGTGTATATGTGTGTATGTATGTATGTGTATATGT